>SJYC01101402.1:0-47018 GCA_006408675.1 Madoqua kirkii
ACACACACACACACACACACACACACACACACACACACACACACACACACACACACACACACACACACACTGGAGACAGGGAGTGTCTGCTGTCTCAGCCCCCAGGCTCTGGGCCTTTGCCTTGGCAACCACAGGGAATGGGTACAGGGTGAAGCCCTCTAGATGTTCTTAGCTAGACGCACGAACCACATTTCTAAGGAGAACTGCCATCGAGACAGGCTTTCTTCTGAAACCGCTCGCTGTCTAGAATAAACTCCATGTCTGTCCCTTCCTGCGTCTGCGGATGAACTCCAAGTAGGATAGCTCTCCTCTCTCTTCCATGAGCTGTTGGTATCCTTGTCTGCCCCAAGTCTCTCCGCCTAGCTCCATAAGTCTTTCCTTCGTGCCTGGCTCACCACACCACACTCACTCTCCTTCCCTCTCTCCTGGGAAGCCCCGCTGTCCACACCTCCCCTCTGACGATTCTCAGCTAGTGTTCCGCAAACCACGCCATCACAGACACTCCAGTCCATCCCTGGCCGAAGGACTCTGGGAACCATAACTAGAGTAAACGAACATGCGCCGATCACTTTGAAAGTCAAAGTGCTAACTGCTCTGTCGTGTCCGACTCTTTGAGACCCGTGGACTGTAGCCTTCCAGGCTCCTCCACGCGAGAATGCTGGAGCGGGTAGCCATTCCCTTCTCCAGGGGACCTTCCAGACCCAGGGATCAAACCCAGGTCTCCTGCGCTGCAGACAGACTCTTTACTGTCTGAGCCTCCAGGGAAGCCCATCACTTTGCTGCAGAGTTTACTGCGCTGCTTTCTGGGTCGTCTCTCAGAGCGGCTGACGCAGTATTTTCCAAAAACCACTTAACCCCTGAATCACCTGTTCCTGGAGAGGACAAATGTCACCTCCCGCAGCAGGTGCATCACAAGCCTCCAGGGCACATCCCGCAGAGCCCCGCTCCCTGCCGAGCACAGCGGTTACTGGGTACAGCCCTGTACGGCAGGGAACCAGAAAGACTCCTCTGCCCAGAGGAAACGGGCTCCAGGGGTATACCGCTACTCAGTATCCTCGGGCCAAAATCGATCTCCCCAGATCCGAAAAAGAGCTGTTGACGAGCCAGATGCTGAATTAAAATGTCTCCGTTGAGGATCACTGACCGTAAGGAGGAGGATCACGCGCCTTCCTGGCGTGTTCTGGGTGGTTACTGGCGTGTTCTGGGTGGTTACTGGCGTGTTCTGGGTGGTTACTGGCGTGCGAGGCATCAAGAAGCATTCTGGGTGGGTTAACAGAAAGGCCGGGATTTGGAACGTTCACACGATGGACCCACTTCCCTTTAACGAGGCAGAATTCCCTCAGGAGCCTGTGCTCCTTGGACTACAGGAGCGGGGCCCCCACGGCCTCCGGCTCCCCGTCTCCTGGGGAGAGCCAGCTGGGCTTCCACTTTGGGCTGCAGAGGGCTCCCATCTGAGCTTCTGCTGTAAACGCTGTCCAGTCGTCTCCGACTCTGCGACCCCACAGACCGCAGCGCACCAGGCTCCTCTGTCCTCCACCATCTCTCAGAGTCTGCGCAAACGCATGTCCACTGACTCGGTGATGCCATCCAACCATCTCATCCTCTGTCCCCTTCTCTTGCCTTCAATCTTTTCCAGCATCAGGGTCTTTTCCAATGCACAGAAGGTCTGTTTTCTTTTTCTTTTTTATCATAGGCCCACATTTTGGCTTTCTTCCAGCATAAAGGAAGAGATTCTGACCAAGCAGTGTGCCCCCCACTCCTAACCTCATCGCTAAACACGTGGCTCACTCATCTAACACTTTTGTAGAAGCAAGAATCAATTCACTCTGAAGAAAAGGGATATCAAGAGATGAGGACTAACAGGTCACGACCTCCTCTGCTGGGACACGGCCCCGGCTAGCGCCTGGCAAACCCAAGCTGTTGTTCAATAGCCCTTGTGTCCTGGGGGACCAGATGCCTGGACTCTGACAGCCACAGGACGGATATCAGGGGATTAGGAAGGGAAACCCCCTCAGTCAGGCCCCAAGCATCTAGATGAAAGTAAAGGAGCATTTCCCTAATGGAACCGTGAATCTGCCCCAGTCTTGCAGCAGCCATCAACATAACCAACACGCAGGCCAACAGATACGTGGATACACTGTTTCAGGGTTAAAAAGGTGGGGGGAAAGAACTGTTTTTCAGATACTCGGCTTCTCTGCATGGAACCGCCACGAGCACTTGGAAATAAATTATTTACACCAGTGAAAATGCTCAGCAAGTGCTAGATAAGAAATTAATTAATACACAAAGTTAAATAAGTTGCTACATTTGCAATAAATAAAGACATTAAAAATTCCACCAGCGTCCCAACAATAGCCAAAGACATATAAGAAAAACTATCTAAAGCAACCTACGCTGGAGAAAATTAACAGGACATCATTCAAAACAACAAAGTAAGAAAGGAAGACACAGGTCTTTACAGGAAGACCAGATGAATGGAGAGATCCACCATAATCATGGAAGTTAGGGTTTAACATCTTAAAGATAAGAGTTCTCCACAAAATACAGATTTGAGGCAGCTTCCAGCAGAAACCCTGGCAGGACTGTTCCTAGAACTTATTCTGGTCGTAAAGTTTGCAGAAAAGGAGAAAGAACCAAAAATCACCAGGACAGGGCCTTGCCTGGTGTTCCAGTGACTAAGACTCCACCCTTTCAACGCAGGGGGCGCAGGGTCAATCCCCCATCAGGGAACAAAGATCCCACATCCTTTGCAGCATGGTCAAAAAATAATTTTCAAAAAAATTACCAGGACTAACTCTGGAAACAAAGAGATGCCAAATCTTCCTGAACAGTTCAAATACGAGATCAGGATGACTTTGCTACAGAGACAGACACAGGTCAACGGGAAGAGCCCAGAGCTCGGGACAGGCCTCGCAAACATGGGAATGCAATGTGAGTCCAAGTGTTGGGAGGAGAAGAACCGACACATGCACGAGGCTGACATCGAGGGCCGCTCACACGCAAAGTGTAAGAAACGGAGCCCACCTCCCCACACACGCGCCCACGCCACACACGCTGAAGCCGGAGGCCGAGAAAGCAGGACACAAGCGTCTGAAGGAGAAACACAAGGCCTCTCGCTCGAATCTGGGATGCTCGACAGACGCGGTTTTGGAGCTGCTGTAATAAATGAGCACAGGCTATTGGGATGAAAGAACAGAAAGGCATTCTCTCCCAGTCCCAAGCGAGCCACAGAGGGCTAATGCCAACGTGTGGTCAGCGCTGGCTCGTCCTAGAGGTTCAGGGAAGACTCTGTCTCCTCGCCTTTCTCAGATTTTAGGGCGCCCCCTACTCCACACACAGCCTCTGCACTGCTGTAACCTTGCCGTCTCCCTCCTGTACCTGCCAAGCCCCCTCTGCCTCCCTCTAATGAAGACTCGTGAGATTACAGTCAGCGCCACCCCACATCGTCCAAAACGTCCTCCCCACCCCAAGATCCTGAACTTCATCACACCCACAAAGCCCCCTCTGCCATAAAATAATAAGTCCCCTCCATTCAGACCTTCAGGGCGCAAACATCCAAAGATGCCACGTGCGGTCCATCAGCGGTGATCAAAGTGCAGCTCGCCCTCCGTCTCCTGGTCTGACCACCCTTCAGCTCTGCCATCTCCCCCCTCCTCCCCCTCCTTGAGTCAGTAACTCTTGTTTCCGGCTCACCCGATGCCAGCCTGTGTGCCAGCTGCTGTACTCTACCGCTGTACTTTTCAAGGTACTGGACTGTTAAGATTTAAAATATTTTCCTTACTTTTTGGTTTTTAATGTATTATTTTAATGTATTATAAACCTATTATAGTACAGGACTATATACTGATTGCCTTAGTTGGGTATCAAGGCTAACTGTGCTGGAACGACAAACAAGTTGGACTTATGAACATGTTCTCAGAACAGAAACTCACTGGTACGCAGGGGATTTACTCTAAGGTCCCATTCCTGGAGTCCAGAGATTACAGCCTGGTACCTTTGGGGGCCAAGACTCAGCTGACCAAAAACCTACACAGCATATTAAAAAGCAGAGACATCACTTTTCCAACACAGGTGCGTACAAAGTTATGATTTTCCCAGTAGTCACAACAGATGTGAAAGGTGGACCATAAAGAAAACTGAGCTCTGAAGAATCGATGCTTTCGAATTGTGGTGCTGGAAAAGACTCTTGAGAATCCCTTGGACAGTCAGGAGATCAATCCAGTCAATCCTAAAGGAAATTAACCCTGAATATTCACTGGAAGGACTGACGCTGAAGCTCTAATACTGTGGCCACCTGATGCAGAGCCAACTCATTAGAAAGGACTTGATGCTGGGAAAGACTGAAGGCAAAAGGAGCAGAGGGCAGCCGAGGACGAGACGGTTAGATGGCGTCACCAACTCACAGGGCGTGGATGTGAGCAAATTCCGAGAGACTGCGGAGGACACAGGAGCCTGGCGTGCTGCGGCCCCTGGTTCCCTAAGAGTCAGACGGGACTTAATGACTCAACAACCACAATCGAATTGTTACTATGTTTTTCTACACTTTCATGTTTATAATGTTTCTAATTGAAAATAACAACTTAAAAAAAAAATTAAGGACTACGCCATCTGCCTGTGATGGTCTTATCACCTCCTTCCTGGGGAACCAAGCACCCTCCTCGTCATCAGGGAGGACGAAGGACAGAAGGCAGAATGCTACATTCACATAACATCTATTATTAAAACGTACCATGTGAAACACGCTGACCTGTTCATATATAGTACATTATATATGCTATTTATGCATATTATTAAATATCAACAGACATTCAAACACTGTGGAGAAGGAAATGGCAACCCACTCTAGTATTCTCGCCTGGAGAATTCCAGGGACAGAGGAGCCTGGTGGGCTATAGTCCACGGGGTCACAAGAGTGGAACATGTCTTAGGGAATAAGCCACCACCACCACCATTCAAATGGGCTTCCCTGGTGGCTCAGAGGTTAAAGCATCTGCCTCCGATGCAGGAGACCGGAGTTCGATCCCTGGGTCGGGAAGATCCCTTGGAGAAGGAAACGGTAACCCACTCCAGTATTCTTGCCTGGAGAATCCCATGGACAGAGAAGCCTGGTAGGCTACAGTCCACGGGGTCGCAGAGTCGGACACGACTGAGCGACTTCACCTTCACTTTCACCACCATTCAAAGAGTATCATTTTTTTCATCGCTGAGTCGTGTCCGACTCTTTCGCAACCCCACGGACTGTAGCTTGCCAGGCTCCTCTGTCCCTGAAACTCTCTAGGCAAGAATGCTGGAGTGGGTTGCCACTTCCTTCTCCAGGGGAATCTTCCTGACTCAGGGGTCGAACCTAGGTCTCTGGCATTGGCAGGCAGTTTCTTTACCAGTGAGTCATAAGGGAAGCCCAGTATAAACAAATATATTATGAAAATATTACTGACAAAAACATAAAAAATTTTCATATTGAAACATGTATAATATTCCGGGGTGACATTCTCTTTTCCGCAGCACCCTAGGTTGAGAGGAGTTGGGGCTGAAGGCACAGAGGGATCCTCCCTGGTCTTGCTCAGATAAGCAAGGTCCTCTCTAACTCCTGGGTCATTTCTGCCCTCAGGCCAGCCTCCTGGGCAGTTTCTCTTGGGCCAAGGTCTGAAAGTCAGGACAAAGGTCTCTAGTCCCATCTAGTTGCTCCGGTTCTGAAGAGTAATCGGGATCAAACAGAAAAGGCAACATCCAAACACACCTCTGCAGCCTGCAGCCTGGTGGTCTCCAGACACTGGGTGCCCTGCAGCCCCCAGGCTCCTGTGTCTGGCGTGGGTCCCCTTGGCCACCGGGCTGTGACGGGGGGTGAGGGGCCTGGGGTCCCGGCCAGGGCACCTCCCTCCTTGCTGCCCCTGCTGGAACCCCGTGGGGGTGCAGCTGCACCCTGGGGCTCCCCTGGGAGGTGACACCCACCCAAAGCACCCCCACGGGCCCGCGAGCTCTTAGAATCCAGTTCACGGTGTGCGCCCTTTCGCTATCAACCAGCCTTCTCTTTCTTTGTCTGTGAGCCGCGTCTGGCTTGGCTGACGGTGTTGGCATGAAACAGACTCAGTCTGCCTCCAAGCCTGGCCCACCTCCCAGCTGTCTACTCGGTCTGGACAAACCACAGCAGAGCCCCTGGACGGAAGGCTGGCAGAAGGCAGCTCCAGCTCAGCTGCAAGCTCTGGCTTTTGAAGGGCTGGCAGACCCTCCTCATCTACCAGCTGTGGGTTAGTTCAGTCAACGTGTCTGACACTTTGCAACCCCATGGACTGCAGCCTGACAGGCTTCTCTGTCCACGGGATAGCGACTTCACCTTCACTTTCACCACCATTCAAAGAGTATCATTTTTTTCATCGCTGAGTCGTGTCCGACTCTTTCGCAACCCCACGGACTGTAGCTTGCCAGGCTCCTCTGTCCCTGAAACTCTCTAGGCAAGAATGCTGGAGTGGGTTGCCACTTCCTTCTCCAGGGGAATCTTCCTGACTCAGGGGTCGAACCTAGGTCTCTGGCATTGGCAGGCAGTTTCTTTACCAGTGAGTCATAAGGGAAGCCCAGTATAAACAAATATATTATGAAAATATTACTGACAAAAACATAAAAAATTTTCATATTGAAACATGTATAATATTCCGGGGTGACATTCTCTTTTCCGCAGCACCCTAGGTTGAGAGGAGTTGGGGCTGAAGGCACAGAGGGATCCTCCCTGGTCTTGCTCAGATAAGCAAGGTCCTCTCTAACTCCTGGGTCATTTCTGCCCTCAGGCCAGCCTCCTGGGCAGTTTCTCTTGGGCCAAGGTCTGAAAGTCAGGACAAAGGTCTCTAGTCCCATCTAGTTGCTCCGGTTCTGAAGAGTAATCGGGATCAAACAGAAAAGGCAACATCCAAACACACCTCTGCAGCCTGCAGCCTGGTGGTCTCCAGACACTGGGTGCCCTGCAGCCCCCAGGCTCCTGTGTTGGCGTGGGTCCCCTTGGCCACCGGGCTGTGACGGGGGGTGAGGGGCCTGGGGTCCCGGCCAGGGCACCTCCCTCCTTGCTGCCCCTGCTGGAACCCCGTGGGGGTGCAGCTGCACCCTGGGGCTCCCCTGGGAGGTGACACCCACCCAAAGCACCCCCACGGGCCCGCGAGCTCTTAGAATCCAGTTCACGGTGTGCGCCCTTTCGCTATCAACCAGCCTTCTCTTTCTTTGTCTGTGAGCCGCGTCTGGCTTGGCTGACGGTGTTGGCATGAAACAGACTCAGTCTGCCTCCAAGCCTGGCCCACCTCCCAGCTGTCTACTCGGTCTGGACAAACCACAGCAGAGCCCCTGGACGGAAGGCTGGCAGAAGGCAGCTCCAGCTCAGCTGCAAGCTCTGGCTTTTGAAGGGCTGGCAGACCCTCCTCATCTACCAGCTGTGGGTTAGTTCAGTCAACGTGTCTGACACTTTGCAACCCCATGGACTGCAGCCTGACAGGCTTCTCTGTCCACGGGATTCTCCAGACAAGAACACTGGAGTGGGTTGCCATTTCCTCCTCCAGAGGATCTCCCTGATGCAGGGGTTGAACATGAATCTCTTGTGTCTCCTGCATTGCAGGCAAATGCTTTACCGTCTGAGCCAGGGAAGCCAAACTCTGGGTTACCGGCAGCAGTCAAGGTAGTGAGTCCCGGAACCAAGCACACCAGACAAGGCTGCGGAGCTGAGACATCCTGTGGAGACGATGTGTCCTGAGATCTCAAAACCCAGCTGAGTCTGTTACAGAAAGGCGTTCAGTTTTTCAGGTCCAGCATGGGGGCTCCCAACAGCTTTCTGCGCCAGGCATCAGGCACTGCCTGGGGTGGGGGAGGCACTCTGTCCAGGCGCCAGGTCCCTGCCTTGTGGTCACCTGCTGGGGGACGGCCCTGGCTGTGCCCTGGGTGGGGCTGCGGCTAGCCCGGTCCTGCGATCCCCTCTAATGACAGTGTTTAAGCTGAGGATGGGTTTTGTTTAATTCCTCTCATCCAGGCTGAGGGAACTTGCAACCACCGTTTCCATTTTCTTCTTCTGTTTTCCCAGGAAAGGATCTTAAAGAAATACTTTCCCCTCCAGGGGTTTAAGCCACCAAGCTGCCTTCCTAGTGTGGGCTGGTCCTGCACACTCTCTGGGGATGCCCCCCTAAGTGGACACGTCTGTCCAGCAGCCCAAGGGCCTTCCATGTCCCCTGCAGCCAGGAGATTGAGGTCCAAACACCAAGCCCAGAAGTTGGGTCCAACTCACCTCAACACAGCCTGGTGGAACCCCACAGAGAGAGCACCCAGCTGACAGAGCTCCTCCTTGGAACCCCTACACTCAGCCCATCCTGGGGTTTCCCAGCCTCGCTGAGATGCGGGAAGAGGAGGCTGTCCCGGGATGCTGGAATCACGCACCCTCAGGAGCCCCCAGGAGGTACACATGCCCGACCAGGGTGGAGAATCTAATGCATGTTTTAGGACGTCACCCAGCTTTTTCCAGGAGCAGAGACCCCTCGTCGTGAGCAGCTCCCTGCAACACTGTCCTCTGGCTGACCCAGCAACCCACCCTTCCGGTTCTCAGGGCCCAGGCCAGGTCACGGAGCATCTCGGTGACCCCTAGCAGGAAACCACCTTCCCTTTGTCCTCTGCTGACCTCCACGGGAGGATGGCTCTTCCACACCCTCCAGTGCCGCACAGATAGATGGACTGACGGACAGGACGTCTGAGCTTGCAGAGAAGGTGAGCAGGGAAGTGCTGAGCACCCACAGTGCTGCTGGGCGTGGCTCCTGACCTCCTTTCCCATCCCCGCCCTACAGGGACCACAGCCACAGCAGTGCAGGGGCCTCCAGGAACAGCTGACGATGTTAAAGAATCCACGTGCGTCCGAAACGTGCATTCACGTCTAGACACGACACACGCTTCCCAGGTGGCAGCGGCGGCCAATCCGCCTGCCAGCGCAGGAGACATGAGAGACTGGGTTCGATCCCTGGGTTGGGAGGATTCCCCTGGAGAAGGGAATGGCAACCCACTCCAGGACTCTTGCCTGGGAAACCCCATGGTCAGAGGAGCCCGGCGGCTACGGTCCACGGGGTCACAAAGAGTCAAACACAACTGAGCTCGCACATGCACGCAGCGAACTAGATCTCACAACTGAAACACACGACATCTGAGACTCGTTTCAGGTTCATAAAAGGATTCGAAGACATTAACTTTTCAGAAATCTGAACTTAAATACCTCCGGTTAAAGTACTGTGATTTGAAATTACCATGGTCATTAATTTTAATATGTATTTTGCCTCTGAGTGGGTGATTAGAAATTTTAGGAGCTCTTATGTCTGCAACCCTTTGAAAAAAAGCTCAATGCTTAAATTTATGTTAATTTACATTTTTATGAAAATCCATCCAGGTTCTGTACACTGTGAACATATTCAGTTCTTAATTATTCAGATGATCACTCTCAATGGAACATAAATTATGTAAAAAAAAAAGCCTGGATTGTAACAACATGCATAGCAATGTTGCTAAACAGAAGGGAAGACAAATATATTTCATGGAATATACAGTAATTAACAAATGATGTTTATAAGTTATCTGAATATCACTGGGCATCAACACAGTACCCAAGTGTACAAATAATAACTCCAGTCACGCTGGTATATTGCCAGCCATCAGTCATATAAAAGGGCAAATGGCCACACTTTTAAATTTATGTCACTATGAAGGTTAATGTGTGAAAAGCAGAAGGAGAAAACATATTTTACCTAACAGCTCGCCAGCTTGATTTATGATTTTTAAACAGGAAGGACGGGGCTTATCGAACTCCATCCGGAGTCCTGCTCCAGCCCCCGAATAGTAAGTCAGGCCTGCTGGGAGATGGCGTGGGGGCCCCTTCTCACACTGAGCTCTCAGCAGAGTCGAGGTGTGAAAGCTCGGAGACCCCCAGCAACGACAGGGGAGCCGCTGTTTCTTCCGGGAGTGCGGACTGGCCCTGTGCACAAAGCTAAGGAAGCTCACCAAGCACCGTGGCAGCCGCCATCCCGCTGCCCGACCTGCACCCAGGACGGGAGGATGCCCAGGAGAGGTTCCAACACCAAGAGCGCAGACGGGCCCGCAGGCGCAGACGGGGCCACGGGCACAGACGGGGCCACGAGCACGGCTTCTCCTGGGGCTTCATTTAAAAGAAACCGCCTTTTAAAAAGCCAGATGCAGATCAGCATTATCCTGGAACTTCCTGAAAAATACAAACGCCCAGGTATTGCTGCCCCCCCCCCACCCCCAGCAAAGCTCCAGATATGTTTCCAATGAGCAGCCGTGTTTCAAACCAACTGGACTATACGATGGTCTTTTACTCTTATCTAGTTTGCTTCACTTTTTTCTATTTCATATTCAGGGCTCATTTCATTTAGTTTACGTTTTCCCATTTCTCCATCTCTTTTTTTAAATTTCTTTCTCAAGCCTTACCAAGTGTAGTAGAAAAGCGTTTGTGTATATATATATATTATAGTATGCATACATGGTATATTATACATATACATTTGTACTATATATACATATTATAGCAGGCATAATATATACATTTTAGAAAACCCTTGAATTTTTGCCTAATTGAAAAATTTATGACATTTTGATTTCACTTGTTTGACTGAGTATGAGTAGAACGCTAGACTTCTAATTTTAAGCAAATAGATATGCAACAAGCAACAAAAGTTTACTGTAGAGCACAGGAACTATAGTCAATATCTTGTAATAACCTATAATGGGTAATAATCGGAAAAATAATGTATGTGTATATGCGTTACTGAGTCACCTTGCTGCAACCTGAAACCCTGTAAGTCGACTACATTTCAATAAAATACATATATTAAGAAAAAGAAACCACCTTTTAAGCATCCTCTCCCATATTTCAAACAGCTTCCTCGGAAAGGGTTCTTACAAGCGGACAAGCTGTGATATCAGCGCCTGGGTGTTTCTCCGTGGGCTCCCCCGTGAGAAAATGGACCAGACTGCCTTCCAGAAAACTGCCCAGCTCACAGTAGGGCCACGCACGGCTCTACAGGCCAGGGTCTGACCCCCACCGCAGGCAGGAAGAGGCGGGCACTGGGCACAGCGGCCCCTCCACAGGCCTCCCAGAGCCGGCGCAGAGGGAGAACGTGCTGGAAAGTGCGTGCACACACGCATTCGGGACTCTCCAAAGACACTTGTAAGGGCTGTGCTTCCCAGTCCCACAGCCTCTGGGCTGAGAAGTGAGCGTGCTGCCCCACCCACCGCCACACAGTCACTCCCACTTGGGAAGAGGGAGGGTGGCTCGCCTGACGGCGCTTTATAAATCTGCTCCGTTAGTTTCTTAAGCATTTGGACTTTTGTCAACTGCACTAACAATAAAAGGAAAATCATTCTCAACACTCATGGAGGACACGGTTTTTTAAAAAAAAACAGAGCGGCAGAGGGAAGAAGTCAATTCCAGAATTCGAGATCTGGTTCTCCTTCTAGCTGGGACCGCAGGCGGGCAGGCCTGCTGTGATCTGAGCTTTCTGAACAGCGTGAAGATGAATGTCCCAGATGCCGCCGAGCAGGCTGACGGCTGTGCTGGTTTCAGCGTTTGTACCACTTCCCGACGCTCGGGAGTGAGTCATCCCCCAGGACCGCTCGGCTGCCGCACAAAGAGGGCCTGCTGTGGAATCCTCTCCCCGCTCAGCCCAGCCAACGCCCCTGAGAAAGGCTACCTCACACCCCAAGCCAAGAGTGAAAGTGTATGTGCCAGCTGCTCGGTCACCTCCGACTCTGCAACCCCACAGACTGGAGCCTCCAGGCTCCTCTGTCCCTGGGATTCTCCAGGCAAGAATACAGGAGTGGGTAGCCATTTCCTTCTCCAGGGGACCTTCCTTACCCAGGGAGCGAACCCATGTCTCCTGCCTTGCAAGCAGATTCTTTACCGTGTGAGCCACTGGGGAAGCCCCTGGGAAGAGAGTGGGTCCGAAATCCACTACTGGTGTCCTTACAAGAAAGTCATGGAAAGATGCAGACCGCAGGCGGGAGAAGCAGGGAGATGGCCAGGTGATGATGGAGGCAGAGGTTGGAGGGATGCATCCACAGGCAAGGTCAAGTCAAGGTTACCAGCCACCACCAGGAGCTTCAAGAGGTGAGGAAGGATCCTCCCCTGGAACAGGAGTTGATGACCCCTTGATTTTGGACTGTGACCTTCAGAATTGTCAAGAGAATACATTTTTGTTGCTTTAAGCCACCACCTCATGCCCATTTACTCCAACAGCCACAGAAAACTAATACGCCAGGATTTACACTCAGGGAGTAGCACCGTTCCAAACTCTTCTCAATTGATTCCTCTTTGGGCAAACCACACACCCAGAATCGCACACCCTGTAGCCTCTTCAGAATAAGGAAAAAGCACAGTAATAGGTAATCACACCGGCATTCATACAAAGTCCCTTGGACTTCCTGGTGATCCAGCGGCTAGGGCTCTGTGCTTCTGATACAGGGGACATGGGGTCAATCCCTGGTCAAAGAAATTCCGCGTGCCTTGCAGCCAAAAACAAAAGGTCCTTGGAAGCCACTGGCTAACAAAGTGACAAAGACGGGAAACAAGCAGAAGGGAGACAGGCTTTGGGGGGCTGCACAGATGGGGTCTCAATGCTGGAGCCCCTGGGCAAGGATGCAGTGAGGGCACCCACCTTCACACTGGTGGTTCCCTCCGCCGGGAACGCACCCTTCCCTGCACCCACTGCCAGTCACTCAGAAACGCCTTCCCTGACTGCCCTTTCTCAAGCTGCAAAACGCTCACAAACACAACACACGCTTCCTTGGCTGAAATTAACGCCTCGGTTTTTGCAAACCTATGTAGTTTTTATTTTTTGCCACCATCAGAACAGCCAGGAGGAACCTGCGATGCTGCTTCTCCAGGAACTAGTCCAACTAAGGACAAGTTTGAAGAATAACAAATAAACAGTCATGGGGTCTGGGACTGTAGCTGCTGCTGCTGCTGCTGCTGCTAAGTCACTTATGTCCAACTCTGTGCAACCCCACAGACAGCAGCCCACCAGGTTCCTCTGTCCCTGGGATTCTCCAGACAAGAACACTGGAGTGGGTTGCCATTTCCTTCTCCAATGCATGCATGCTAAGTCGCTTCAGTCGTGTCTGATTCTGTGCGACTCCATGGACAGCAGCCCACCAGGCTCCTCTGTCCATGGAATTCTCCAGGCAAGAGTACTGGAGTGGGTTGCCATTTCCTTCTCCCCAGGACTGTAGGGGGACCTGCGATGAACACAAGTGGGGTAAGATAGTTCTCCCCAGAAAATATAAAACCTCTTACCCTTGAGCCTCAGAGGTGGGGTGACCAGGAAGCCCAGGCTGCCAGTGCTGGTCATGCAGATGCTGGAGCAGTGAGAGGGAACGAGACAAGAGAGCAAGGGGGGAGGCAAGCAAGAGGAGGGAAACAGCATCCAGGCCAGATGGAGGGAGGTGGAGGCAAGGACACAACACAGGGGCAGAAGAGGCAAAGTGGAGAGAGAGAGAGAGAGAGAGAGAGAGACCTCCACTGCCAGGCAGATAGAGCAAGAGGCACTGGGCTTAGCCTCCTGCCCGAAACCACCGAAATGTGCTCAAAATATATGATAAATCGTCTTCAAACATGCAGGACCATGATGCAAGAGAGCCGGGAAACAAACCAGGTGGGTCCCGGGGCTGCTCTCAGCTTCCTGCATTCACGGTGTCTGGGCCACGGTCCCAGAAGGGACCAAGTGATGCCGGGCGAGTTCCCTGAGCAGTTTCAAACATGCAGGACCATGATGCAAGAGAGCCGGGAAACAAACC
This sequence comes from Madoqua kirkii, assembly GCA_006408675.1. Classification (NCBI taxonomy): domain Eukaryota; kingdom Metazoa; phylum Chordata; class Mammalia; order Artiodactyla; family Bovidae; genus Madoqua; species Madoqua kirkii. Next base: position 13,810 of record SJYC01101402.1, read on the forward strand.
AGGTGGGTCCCGGGGCTGCTCTCAGCTTCCTGCATTCACGGTGTCTGGGCCACGGTCCCAGAAGGGACCAAGTGATGCCGGGCGAGTTCCCTGAGCAGAGGCAACAGGCTGAGAACTCAGGGGGGCCAAGGTGAAGCTGCCCCAGGAGGGCAGAGAAGAGGAGAGGACAGCCTGGAACACAGAGGCCACTAGAGCCCTGCAGCGGGTCCTTGGAGCATCCCGACGGGTGATCAGCCCCTTCGAGGCAGCCAAGCTGCTGAGGGAGCTACAGCTCACAAGGCGCATGAGTCACACAGGCCCAGAACAGCGCCTGCTCCCCTGGACAAACGAAAACCTCAGGACTTACGGGACACAGAACACACAGAGGGCTGGCCTCAACAGCGGGAAACACCCAGGCCCAGACTGAACGCTGCTCTCGCCCAAAGAGCAAATACAGGAAGCGAGACCCGGAAGGACCAAGCTGTCTTTAAACAATCTACCTGAACGTTAACAAAGCACTCAACAGAACAAAGTTCAAGAATATTGACACAAATTCAGAAATATAGACTCACCAAGAAAAATCCACAGTTCACAAACCTTAGCAATAAAAATATCATTGTATTAGTGAACAATGAAAAACGATCAGGTATGCAAAGGAGCAGGAAAGTACGAACCATAATGAGGAATACAACCAACCAATCAAAAGTAAACAGGACTGAATGAGATGTTATAATTGGCAGAAAGAGCATTAAAAATTATATTAACTGATTTCTTCATGTTCAAAAAGGCAAGCAGAGACATGAAAGATTAAAAAATAAATAAGAAAAACAAGTGTTCAAAGATGAAAATGACAATATCTGAAATGAAAAACACACCAGATAAAAGATTCACAGCAAAATGGACAACAGATAAAAAGATGATGAAGTCGAAGATATTGTGGAAAAGCAACACGAAGACAATGACAAATCATTAGAAGAGAACAGATTATCTGGAAGCTACGAACCATCCATCTGCCTCCTACATACAGAACTGGAGTTTCTGATGACAAAGAGCACAAGAAATTACTTGAAATTCTGGCCAAAAATAATACTCATTTGATGAAAACGATAAACACACAGACCCAAGAAGCTCGATGAAACCCAAGTGTAAGAACCATAAGGAAGACCACGCCAAGGCACATCATAACAAATCAAAACCAAAGATAATGAGAAAAATCATGAAAACAGAGAAAGAAAAAATAAATCAACACATATTACATTCAGAAAACAAACTTAAGATTGACAGCAGATCCCTGGTTGTAAACAATGCAAGTGAGCGGACAGTGGAGCAACATTTTTAGAGCATTTTCCCAAAAACTCAAACCAGAATCACTTAACCAGGGAAAACAGCTTTCAAAAATAAAGACTCTTCCAACATATATAAAAGCTGAAAGAGCTCAAGTCTTCCTTGCAAGAGATGTTAAAGGAGAAATTTCAGGCAGAAAGAAATGATACCAGAAAAAAAAAAAAGAAATTACACAAAGGAATGGAGACAATAAGAAATGGCAATCACATGGGTAGATTCGAGAGTTTCTCTTATTTAAACCTCTTTATATTGATGCTTTTGAACTGTGGTGTAGGAGAAGACTCTTGAGAGTCCCTTGGACTGCAAGGAGATCCAGCCAGTCCATCCTAAAGGAGATCAGTCCTGGGTGTTCATTGGAAGGAGTGATGCTGAAGATGAAACTCCAGTACTTTGGCCACCTCATGCGAAGAGTTGACTCATTGGAAAAGACTGATGCTGGGAGGGATTGGGGGCAGGAGGAGAAGGGGACGACAGACGATGAGATGGCTGGATGGACGTGAGTCTGAGTGAACTCTGGGAGATGGTGATGGACAGGGAGGCCTGGCGTGCTGCGATTCATGGGGTCGCAAAGAGTCGGACACGACTGAGTGACTGAACTGAACTGAAACCTATGTATTCGCAAATATGTATTTATTTATAAATATACACATTTAGGAGTTTTTAAATATGTAGGAAAAAATATATGACAATGCACGCACAAGAGCTGGAAAGGGGGAGAGGCAGCGCATCATCGCGAGGCGCTCACACGATACATGAGCGGGCGCGGCGTCACTGAAGGGGCTGCAAGAAGGTAAAGAGGTACGTGAGAAACCCTGCTGCTGCTGCTGCTGAGTCGCTTCAGTCGTGACTGACTCTGTGCGACCCATGGACGGCAGCCCACCTGGCTCCCCCGTCCCTGGGATTCTCCAGGCAAGAACACTGGAGTGGGTTGCCATTTCCTTCTCCAACGCATGAAAGTGAAAAGTCAAAGTGAAGTTGCTCAGTCGTTTCTGACTCTTGGCGACCCCATGGACTGCAGCCCACCAGGCTCCTCTGCCCATGGGATTCTCCAGGCAAGAGTACTGGAGTGGGGTGCCACTGCCTTCTCCATTGAGAAACCTTAAGCACCCACTAAAATAATAAAGCAAAGAGTTATAACTAATACATTGACAAAGGAAATAACACAGAATCCTAAAATTCTACTAATCTAAACGAAGGCAAAAAGAGGAGAATAAAAAACAGACGGGACAAGAAGAACACAAACAGCAAGATGACAGATTTAAATCAAACTATTACCATTTTCACATTAAATATGATCCAACGCTAAGCTGTTGATAATCAATGCACATTAAAAATCAAGACAGAAACAAAGGAAAAGAAGCTAGGAGAAAACATACCGGTTTAATGTTAATCAAAAGAAAACTAGAGAAGTTACATTTTTCCCCCAGAAAACTAAAGAATGAGGAAGAATGCCTCCCAATTTATTCCGTGAGGTCAAATGACTACCCTGATACTAAACAGAAAGCAGACTGATATCCTTCACAAACGTAGATGCAAAAATTCTCAGCAAAACTGAGGGAAATCAAATGTATGCTACTTCATAACCAAGGGTGATTTATTTCAGGAATGCAAGGTTGATTTAGCATTTGAAAAGCCAATCAATGAAGTTCACCATATTATCAAACTAAAAATAAAACCCGTAAGATCAATTCAACAGCTGCAGAAAAAGCATTCGACAAAACCCAACATCGATTCATGACAAGAACTCTCAGCAAACTAGGGCCAGAAAGAAACCGACAAAAGGCATCCCAGCAAAGCCCACAGCAAACCCCACACTTCCTAGTGAAAGTCTGAAAGAAGTCCTCCAAAGATCAGGGACAAGATAGAGGAGTCCAACTTCACAGCTCCTACTCAGTAAGAAGAAAAATGAGTAAAACACATCCTGACGTGAAGGGAAGAAATGAAACTGTCTTTATTTGCAGACAGCATCATTGTCCATGCAGAAAATTCATCAGAATCCTCAAAAAACCTACTAGAACTATCAAGTGATTTAAGCAAAATTAGCGGATCTAAGATGAATATAAAGCAATCCATGATGGGGCCTTCCCTGGTGGTCCAGCAGCTAAAACTCTGCACCTTCAATGCAGGAAACAGGGGTTCAATCCCTAGTCAGAGAACTCAATTCTGCACGCCACAGCTAAGACCGGGTGCAGCCAAAATAAGTGAATAAATATTAAAAAAAAAAACCACTGTGTTTCTGCACAGTGGCAGGGAACAACTGGAAATCGAGCCTTAAGGACGAACATTGACCAAAAATACGATGCTTTGGGGAAAAGCTGACAAAGTCTGTGAAAGACTCACAGACTCAAAAGGACAACCCGAGGCTGGGAGAAGACTTCAGAAAACGAGAGGCAGCTGCTAGAGGAGAGCCCCGAGGTCCAGGCTGCCACCAGTGTCTGCTCCAGTCTCTGCTTAGGGACCCGGGAGCATCAGGCCTCCCCTGCAAGGTGGGAATGACAGGAGCTCGGCTGACTTTTCCGGGAACAAATGTCGTTATTTCCATTTTGCAGAAAAACGTGACGCAGAAGCAATTGGCTCTGGGGATCCTCTTCCCAGAAGTCCCCCCAATCAGATTGCCCTACGGCATCCCCACCCCCAAGCCACAGGACGTGGGACGTTCTCTGCTTTATTTAAACGGATGCTGCCTACTGGTACTTTTGATCAACAGGTACAGGGTGGAAGTAAAGAGAACAGAGGAAGTGGTTTCCATGCAAAAACGTGGAGGAGGAGACAAGTTTGGGTAATTGATGGTCTGGGCATTTAAAATAGCATTTCCTGCCAAGATGGGAGCCGGAGAAAGGCAAGAAAGCATCGAGCTCCCACCCTGGGCCATCCAACAACGCTTCCTACGAGCCCACAGCTCAAGTCCAAGTCAGAAAAACAACAAAGCAACACTCAGGGCCTACCTGAAATAGATACAAACCTCCAGAAAACCCCTGCGGATGGCATGTTTGAAGAAGCCCGTCAACCCACAGAAATAAACCACGCTGCGCTTGCCCACACGCCAACATGGATCAGATAAATTTCAGCCCAGGAGTTCAAGCTTCTCGAAAGTGCTGGAACTACAACCCAGTGAGGTTGGTACAATCCCTAGCCACCACCCGTGACACCTCAGTAGAGTGCTGGAGAAAAACCCCAGGTCGCCAAGCAGGTGGCGTGGGAATCAGTGGGAGTGTGGGATTCGCAGACGCAAACTGCTACAGGCGGGACAGATAGACAACATGGTCCTACCACCTAACACACTGAGCTCTAGCCAGTGTCCCGCCAATAAACCACAATGGAAACCACTTCCGAAAACAATGTATACATGTGTACAACTGAACCACTTTTCTGTACAACAGAAGCTAGCACAACATCGCAAACCAACTATCCCTCAATTCAGAAAGGAGAAAATTTTAAAAAAGAGGAATCCTGGGTGGGGGAGTCGGTGAGGATGGATCATCACACAGCCCCTCCTTCCTTGCAGAGGAGCCCTCGTCACACCCCGTCCTGGCCGCCCAGTTACTCCTCATTACAGAGCAAACCTCCACTCTCACAGGGCAGACTGAGCACACCCCTGCTTCCCCTTGAAACCCGAGAAAAAACGAAAGTGATTTTGTTTTTCACACACAAGAACACAGAGACCGACAGAAAAGGAGCAGCGAGAACAGCAAAGGAGACGCTCCTAGCTGACCGAAGGCTGGCGAGCGGGGCTGGCACCGGGGGTGGACCGGTGCCCGTTTGCAGCACGGAATTCCAGAAGGGCTCGGAAGTGACCCAAGGGCGTCTCACAGCGGGCCGAAGGCAGGAAGACCAGGGCAAAGGCTATCCAGTAGCAGCCAGAGCCCCGGGTCCAGTCCCTCCCCTGGGCAGCGGGCCGACTGTCCCTATCCCCATCGCATGAAAGAAAGTGGACATTCTGGAGGAAGACCCAGAACGTGCAGGGTGGGGTCACACAGGGAGCAGAGGCGCAACAGCAGGATCGCTGCCCCCACCGTGGCCCCTTCCCCTCACTGGGACCCTGAACTCGAGATGTCTCTGAGAACCTAGGAACCCAAGAGAAGAGGTTTGTTTCCAGATGTCGGGATTCCCCAGTGACACGGCCCCTCCCTTCCTCTGACCCTCCACATGGGATGGCCCACCATCTACCACCCTTCCCATCCCATCGCCAATAACCCACCCTAAACATTAAACAGCCGAAGACGGACCGACTCCGAGCAAATTAAAAGTAAGATCACAAGGGAAGGCAAGGTGGCAGAGGAGCGGGTGGACGTGGGGCGCACCTCTCCCCACGGGTGCGTCAAGGTCACGTCCTCAGATGTGGGAGGTCTGAGAGCAGGCAGGGGTCCCTGACCACCAGCAAGGGAAATGCAGATCCTCGCAAAAGGAAGGGAAGGAAAAAAGACGAGAGTGAGCAAGACTGGACCTGTCCCCACGGGGTGGGGGAACTGAAGCAGGGGTCAGAGCCCCACACGGGGCAACTGTTTGGGACGCAGGGCAAGCATCTGAGGCTGCCAGAGAGTGCACAGCTGGTCTGTGATGGTCTGAATGGAGTGAGAACCACACGGACGATCCTTGCCGCAGCCCCACGTACCCTGGACAGGGACGCAAGTCCCCCGGAGCACACGGTGGCTGGGAGCTGCCGGCTCCTGACTGCAGGGAGCTGGCCCGAGGAGTCCTGAGGGAGATCACAGTGGACGAAAGGCCAGCAGCCAGGGAGGCCAGGCGAGACTGCTGAGTCAGTGAGGCCATCCCTGTAGCGGTTCTCTCCCCTGGAATCCCCTGGCACTGGCAGCTGAGAACAGAGAAAGACCCCAGAGAGGACGGCCAACTGAGTGCCTGGTACGCTGAGTCACAGAGAAGGACCCCAGCTGGGGCCCCCGGAGTGCCTGCTGCCCCAAGCCACAGAGAAGGACCAGCCAGCAAGGCCTCTAACGCTGCCGGAGGCTGGAGGGAGACTAAGAGGGCCAGAGCTCTGGGGGCTGAGCACCTCTGCATGGCTTTCTGCAGTTCCGTGGGTATTTTCTTTAATAGTTTTTGGTTTCTGTTCTTTTTCTTATTGTACTTTTGCTGCTGCAGTTATTCTTTAGTATATAGAGAGCTTTCGTGTCCTTCTATTTAACTCTGCTTTTCTATTTTTTCCTTCCTCTTCTTCATCTCACCGTCTGTTAGTTTGCGTTCTCTGCTTTATTCCGCAGTTGGCGCTCTTCTTCGGCCTTATTTTCTGGTTTGTATTTTAGTTTTGTTTTTAATCGATCGACATCATTTTTGGTTTCCTTGCCTCATCAGGTCACGCTCTTGCACTTTCTTTTCTTTGGACTCCTTTGGCTTCCCGTGCATGTATGTGTGTGTGCATATATGCGTGCATGCGTGTGTGTGCGCGCGCGTGTGTGTACATGTGTGTGTGCTTGCATGTGTGTGCATGTGTGTGTGCATGCATGTATGTGTGCATGCTTGCATGTGCGTGTGTGCGTGTGCTGTGTGTGTGCGTGCATGTGTGTCTGTGCGTATGTGTGTGCGTGCGTGTGTGTGTGTGTGTGTGTGTGTGTTCCTTTGGTTTTACTATTATCTGTCTGATTTTGCATTTACCATTTGTCGAGGTACATTGTTTCTTGTTTTGTTTCACTGTTTCTGCGTGTTGGTGTTAATCCCTTTTATCGCCATAACAAAAGGCTTGTGGAATCTGGGTTCACCAGCCGGGTTATCAGGCCTGAGCCTTGGGAGTGGGAGCTCTGAGCCCAGGACCCTAGATTGTCAGAGAACTCCTGACCCCAGGGAGCACCCTCGTGAAGGCCTCCACCTGTATCCAAGACCAGGCATCAACCAGCTGCCGGCGGCACCCAGCGACGACACATCATTCAATCAACAAGCAAGACAGGAACACAGACTCAGTCATCAGAGGACAGGATTCCCACATGCCCCCAAGCATGCCACCTCACACGGCCCCGCCCATCAGAAAGAAAAAGCGCCCCTCCTCCCACCAGCACGCAGGGGCACGCCCCCCAGCACGCAGGGACACGCCCCCCAGCACACAGGGACACGCCCCCCAGCACGCAGGGGCACGCCCCTCCCAGCACGCAGGGACACGCCCCTCCCAGCACGCAGGGACACGCCCCCCCAGCACGCAGGGACACGCCCCCCAGCACGCAGGGGCACGCCCCCCCAGCACGCAGGGACACGCCCCTCCAGCACGCAGGGGCACGCCCCTCCCAACAGAAGGGGAGACAAACCACTGGACTGGCCACGCCCCCCGAGGGAAAGCACCCAGAGGAAAGCGGAAGACGACAGCAAAGAGGAGCAAAGGAGGCCTGAGACACAGCAAGTTACAAAGACACAAACCCTGCACAAATGGAGGGAGAAGGTGAAAACTCACAAGACCAGATAAACCAAGAGGAGATGCACGCACTACCTGAAAGAGAATGCAGAGCTGCGACTTGAAAACAGACCGGATGCAATGAAAGAATCGATGAAGACATTTATTAGGGAGCCAAAAGAAATAAGGGATAAGCAGGGATGAACAACACAATTACCGAAATTAAAAATACCCTGGAAGGAACCATTAGCAGGATAACTGAACCAGAAGAATGGATAAGTAAGCTCAAAGACAGACGGTGGAAATAACCGCTGAAGAGCATTATAAAGGAAAGAATGAAAAGAACTGAGGATAGTCTCAGTGGCCTCTGGGGCAACATTAAATGCACCAACATTTGAATTATAGGGGTCCCAGAATAAGACAAAAAGAAAGGGTCTGAGAAAATTATTGAAGAGATTATAGTCAAAAACTTCCCTAACATGGGAAAGGAAATGATAAACCCAAAGAGAAACACACGGATACACATACAAATCAAATTAACACAGACTGAACACAAATGAAGAATATTAAAAGCCGCAAGGGAAAACAAACAAACAACACACAAGGAAAAACCCACAGAACTAAAAGCTGATCTTTCAGCAGAAACTCTGCAGTCCAGAAGGAATGGCAGGATATATTTAAAGTCCTGAAAGGGAAAAATCTACAACCAAGATTATGCTACCTGGCAAGGATCTCATTCAAAACTGATGGAGAAATCAAAAGATTTACAGATAAGCAAATATTAAAAGAGTATTTAGCACTGCCAAATCAACTTTACAACAAATGTTAAACACAAGAGAAGGAAAGGAAAAGACTTACAAAAACAAACCAAAAACAAGAAAATGCCAATAGGAAAATATATATCAATAGAAAGAAAGAAAGAAAGAAAGTGAAATCACTCAGTCGTGTTCGACTCTTTGTGACCCCGTGGACTGTAGCCCACCAGGCTCTTCTGTCCATGGGATTCTCCAGGCAAGAATACTGGAGTGGGTTGCCATTTCCTTCTCCAGAAAAATATGGAATGCTTCACGAATTTGCGTGTCATCCTTGCGCAGGGGCCATGCTAATCTTCCCTGTATCATTCCAATTTTAGTATATGTGCTGCCAAAGCGAGCACAATATATCAATACTTACTTTAAATGTAAATGAATTAAACGTTCTAACCAAAAGACACGGACTGGTTGAATAGATACGAAAACAAGGTCCATACATATACTGTCTACAAGAGACCCACTGTGGAGCTAGAGACACATACAGACTGAAAGGGAGAGGATGAAAACAGATATTTCATACAAAGGGAAACGGAAAGAAAGCCAGAGGGGCAGTTCTCACAGCAGACAAAATGGACCGTAAAACAGAGAATATTACACGAGATAAGGAAGGGCACCACGTAATGAACCAGGGGTCAATCCAAGAAGACATAATGATTGTGCACCAGACACAGGCGCAGGCCAGTACAGTAAGCACACGCTAACAGGCGTAAAAGGGAGCTGACAGCAACACGGTAGTAACCCAGGACTTTAACACTCCACTTACACCAACAGACAGAAAACCAAAACAGAAAATAGGCAAACACAGACCTTAAATGACACATTAGACCAGACAGACCTAACTGATACCTTCAGGACGTTCCAACCAAGTATAGAAGAATACACTTTCTTCTCAAGGGCACAGGGAACATTCTCCAGGACAGACCACATCTTGAGTCACAAATCAAGCCTCAGTAAATTTAAGACAATTGAAATTGTATCAAGCATCTTTTTTGACTACAACTCTCTAAGACTAGATAGCAATTACAGGAAAGAAAAAAAACTGTAAAAAACATAAATATACGAAGATTAAATAATACAGTGCTAAATAACCAACAGGCTGCTGAAGAAATAAAGAGGGAAATAAAAAAATTCCTAGAAACAGATACAATGAAAACACAATCCCTTAAAACCTATGGGAGGCAGCAAAAGCAGTTCTAATAGGGAAGTTTATAACCATACAATCCTACCTCAAGAAACAAGGAAAATGACTAACAGACATCCTAACTTTACACCTAAAACAACTGGAAAAAGAAGAGCAAAAATAACCCCAAAGTTAGCAGAAGGAAAGAAGTCATAAAGATGAGGAAATGAAGGAAACAATGGTAAAGACAAATAAAAAGCCGGTTCTTTGAGAAGATAGACAAAATTGACAAACTAATTTAGGCCAGATTTATAAAGAAAAAGAAAGAATCAAATCAACAAAATTAGAGATGAAAAAGGAGAGGATTCAACAGACGATGCAGAAACACAGAGGTTCCTAAGAGACCACTACAAGCAACCTCGTGCCGATAAAACGGATAACCTGGGAGAAACGGACAGATTCTTGGAGAAGTTCAGCCTTCCAAGATGGAACCCGGAAGAAACAGAAATTATGAACAAGCCACACACAAGCACTGAAACTGAAACTGATCAAAAATCTCCCACAAAACAAAAGCCTGGGGCCAGACGGCTTTACAGGCAAATTTTATCCAACATTTAGAGAAGTGCTAATGCCTATGCTTCCGAAACCCTTCCCAAAAGTGCAGAGGAAGGAACACTTTCAAACTCATTCTACGAGGCCACCATCACCCTGATATCAAAACCATATAAAGAAATCGCAAAAAAATTACAGGCCAGTATCATTGGTGACCATAGATGCAAAAACCCTCCACGTAATTCTACCAAAGAGAATCCAACAACACGCTGGAAAAATTATACACCAGCATCAGGTTGATACAAGAATTCTTGTATAGCTGTTCTTATATTCCTGTTGATACCAGGGATACAAGAATTCTTCAATATATGCAAATCTATCAATGTAATACACCATGCTAACAAACTGAAAGATAAAAACCATATGATAATCTCAACGGATGCAGAAAAAGTTTTCAACAAAATTCAGCACCCATTTATGAAAAAAAAAAAAAAACTCTTCCAAAAATGAGCAGAGAGGAAACCTACCCCAACATACTAAAGCCATATGCAATAAGGTGGCTTCCCCGATGGCTCAGCTGGTAAAGAATCCACCTGCAACCCTGGCTCAATTCCTGTGTTGGGAAGATCCCCTGGAGAAGAGACAGGCTACCCACTCCAGTATTCTTGGGCTTCCCCAGTGGCTCAGCTGGTAAAGAATCTGCCTGCAATGTGGGAGGCCTGGGTTCAATCCCTGGGTTGGGAAGATCCTCTGAAAAGGAAACGGCTACCCACTCCAGTATTCTGGCCTGGAGAATCCTATGGACTGTATAGTCCATGGGGAAACCCACAGCAAACATTACTCTAACAGTGAAAAACTGAAAGCGCTTTCTCTAAGATCAGGAACAAGACAAGGTGCCCAGTCTTGCCACTATTATTCAACACAGTTTGGAAGTTCTAGCCATGGCAGTCAGAGAAGAAAAAATTTTAAAATCCAGATCGGAAAAGAAGAAGTAAAACTCTCACTGTTTGCAGATACCATGATACTATACACAGAAAACTCTAAAGAGGCTATCAGAAAATTACTAGAACTAATCAGTGAATTTAATAAAGTCTCAGGATATAAAATCAATACATAGAAATCACTTGCATCCTATACATTAGCAAGGAAAAATCGGAAAGAGAAATTAAGGACTCAACCTCTGTTTCTAAACAGACTTTTATCACTGCAACAGAAAGAATAAAAGGCAATAAACGTACCTCAGGAGACAAAAAAGAAACTATACAAAATGCAAAGCTGTAAGATGCTGATGAAATCAAAGATGACATAAACAGATGGAGAGGTATTCCATGACTACACACTCAGACCACCTGAGAGCTTGAAATAGAAAAATCAGCACCTGGCCCCACCCCAGGCTCATGAGGGGCTGAGCCTGGGCGCCTGTATTTTTATTTATTTTGGGTGCACGGGGCCTCTGCTGCTGCGCGGGGCTTCCTCTAGCTGCAGCAAGCCAGGCCTGCTCTCCAGCCACAATGCACGGGCTTCCCGCCTCAATGGCTTCTCTCGCTGCAGCTTGTGAACTCAGTTCCTGGGTTGGAAGAATCAATACTGTGAAAATGACTCTACCGCCAAATGCAATCTACAGATTCAACGCAACCCCTATCAAATGACCAATGGCGTTTTTCACAGAACTAGAACAGAAGATTTCACAATCCATATGGAAAGACAAAAGACCTGCGTAGCCAAAGCAATCTTGAGAAAGAAGAACGGGGCTGCAAGCATCAACCTTCCCAACCTCAGACAACACTACAAAGCTACAGTCCTCAATAAAGTGTGGCACCTGCACAAAACCAGAAGTAGAGACCAGCGGAATGAGACAGAAAGCCCAGAGACAAACCCACACATCTGCGGGCGCGGTGTCTTTGACAAAGGAGGCAAGAATATACAGTGGAGAAAAGATGGTCTGTTCAATAAGTGGTGCTGGGAAAACTGCACAGTTACATGTAAAAGGATGAAATTAGAACACTTCTTAATACTACACACAAAGATAAACTCAAAATGGATTAAAGACCTAAATATATGACCGGAAAGTATAAAACTCTTAGAGGAAAACATAGGCAAACGCACTCTGACATAAGTACCAGAAAGATCACCTATGACCCACCCCCTAGAATAATCGCAATAAAAACAAAAATAAACAAACAGTATATAATTACACTTAAAAGCTTTTGCACAGCAAAGGAAACTAAATAAGGCGAAAAGACAACCCTCGGAATGGGAGAAATTAATAACAAATGAAACAACTGGCAAAGGATTAATCTCCAAAATATATAAGCAGCTCAATATCAGAAAAATGAACAATCCAATCAAAGAGTGGGAAGAATACCTAAACAGACATGCCTCCAAAGAAGACAAACAGAGGGCTAATCAACACATGAAAAGATTCTCAACATCACTCATTGCTAGAGAAATGAAAATCAAAACTACAGTGAGATATCACTTCACACTGAGCAGAAAGGCCATCTTCAAAAAATCTACAAACAATGAATGCCAGAGAGGGTGTGGAGAAAAGGGAACCCTCTTGCACTGCTGGTGAGAATGTAAACTGATACAGCCACTATGGGAGGAAATGTGGAGATCCCTTAAAACACTGGGAATAAAAGGACCACAGGACCCAGCAATCCCACTACGGGGCATACACTCTGAGAAAGACATGACTGACAGAAACACGCATTCCAGTACTCACTGCAGCAGTCTACAGACAGCCAGGACGCGAGGCGGCAGAGACGCCCATCGACAGATGAATGGGCTCAGCGGCCGGGGCACACGCACGCGAGGGCGCTTCTCAGCCACAGAAAGGCAGCCGAGGCACAGACACGCGGGGGGCACTTCTCAGCCACAGAAAGAGATGCATTTGAGTCAGTGCTAATGAGGTGTATGGACCTAGAGTCTACTATGCAGAGCAAAGTAAGTCAGAAAGAGAAAAATAATATCATATTACGCATATATATGGACTCTATTAAGATGGTACTGATGAACCTATTTGCAGGGCAGCAACAGAGACACTGTGGTGCTGGAGAAGACTCTCGAGAGTCCCTTGGCCTGCAAGGAGATCCAGCCAGTCCATCCTAAAGGAGATCAGTCCTGGGTGTTCTTCGGAGGGACTGATGCTGAAGCTGGAACTCCAATACTTTGGCCACCTCATTGAGAAGAGTTGACTCATTGGAAAAGACTCTGATGCTGGGAGGGGATTGGAGGCAGGAGGAAAAGGGGACGACAGAGGATGAGATGGCTGGATGGCATCACCGACCTGATGGACGTGAGTCTGAGTGAACTCCGGGAGTTGGTGACGGACAGGGAGGCCTGGTGTGCTGCAGTTCATGAGGTTGCAAAGTGTTGGACACGACTGAGCGACTGAACTGAACTGAATAGAGTCACAGACATAGAGAAAAGACTTGTGGACTTAGGGAGGCGGGGAGGAGAGGGTGGGCTGAATGGAGAGAATAGCCTAGAAGCATACACATCACCGAATGTAAAACAGCCAGCCGGTGGGAATTTGCTGTGTGACTCAGGGAGCTCACATGGGGGCTCTGTGACAACCCAGAGGGGTGGGATGGGGTGGGGGTGGAAGGGAGGCTCAACAGGGAGGGGCCTATGGCCTATGTAAGCCTCTGGCCGATTCATAACGCGTGGCAGAAACCAACACAATACTGTGGAGCAATCATCCTTCCATTTAAAATAAATAATTAAATTAAGTAGGATCACAGAAGACCCAGGGGATAAAACTGAGGGAATCTCCAGGAGGGAGAACAAAAAGGCAAAGAGGTGGAAACCGAGAGAGGAGGGCTACCAGCGTAACAACCACCGGAGCAGTGTAAGGACCACGCAGTCAGGCTGAAGCAAGCTCGGGAATGGAGTGCAGGTGACGGGTGCAGGGGCTCGTCCTCCCGCCTCCTCACAGCCCCCTGTCTCTGGGCCCAGATGTCCTTCAGAAGGACGCCAGGCCCCGGGGCCCGGGCCCAGCCTCACGGCCTCACCCTGCTCCTCGGCAGAGAGCTTGACAGCTGTGGCTCCTGTCTTCACTGGCTGGAACAACCCACCTCCGGGAGGCCAGCTCCCACGTGAGAAGTCCACCGACCCGAGCCCCAGAGAGGCACCTGCGACACAGGGACCACATTCTGGAGGGGCCGAGAGTACCACCAGCTCATCCGTGCCCAGAAGCCCAGCCCAGAGAGTCACAAGCAAGAAAAACGGCTGCTGTTTTCAAGTCGCCATGTTTCAGGGTTGTCTCTCCAGCAGCGGTGGATGACCTGAGAACATTCTAGGTCTCCTTCTTGGCTAGACTGGAATTTGCTCCAAGGGAGGAGGGTCAAGTCTGCTAACTGCTGGGCAGTGCTGGGCACGGCCTTCAACTCGTGTGCGTTCAGTAAGGGGACGACAGAGGATGAGATGGCTGGATGGCATCACCGACCTGATGGACGTGAGTCTGAGTGAACTCCGGGAGTTGGTGACGGACAGGGAGGCCTGGTGTGCTGCAGTTCATGAGGTTGCAAAGTGTTGGACACGACTGAGCGACTGAACTGAACTGAATAGAGTCACAGACATAGAGAAAAGACTTGTGGACTTAGGGAGGCGGGGAGGAGAGGGTGGGCTGAATGGAGAGAATAGCCTAGAAGCATACACATCACCGAATGTAAAACAGCCAGCCGGTGGGAATTTGCTGTGTGACTCAGGGAGCTCACATGGGGGCTCTGTGACAACCCAGAGGGGTGGGATGGGGGGGGGGTGGAAGGGAGGCTCAACAGGGAGGGGCCTATGGCCTATGTAAGCCTCTGGCCGATTCATAACGCGTGGCAGAAACCAACACAATACTGTGGAGCAATCATCCTTCCATTTAAAATAAATAATTAAATTAAGTAGGATCACAGAAGACCCAGGGGATAAAACTGAGGGAATCTCCAGGAGGGAGAACAAAAAGGCAAAGAGGTGGAAACCGAGAGAGGAGGGCTACCAGCGTAACAACCACCGGAGCAGTGTAAGGACCACGCAGTCAGGCTGAAGCAAGCTCGGGAATGGAGTGCAGGTGACGGGTGCAGGGGCTCGTCCTCCCGCCTCCTCACAGCCCCCTGTCTCTGGGCCCAGATGTCCTTCAGAAGGACGCCAGGCCCCGGGGCCCGGGCCCAGCCTCACGGCCTCACCCTGCTCCTCGGCAGAGAGCTTGACAGCTGTGGCTCCTGTCTTCACTGGCTGGAACAACCCACCTCCGGGAGGCCAGCTCCCACGTGAGAAGTCCACCGACCCGAGCCCCAGAGAGGCACCTGCGACACAGGGACCACATTCTGGAGGGGCCGAGAGTACCACCAGCTCATCCGTGCCCAGAAGCCCAGCCCAGAGAGTCACAAGCAAGAAAAACGGCTGCTGTTTTCAAGTCGCCATGTTTCAGGGTTGTCTCTCCAGCAGCGGTGGATGACCTGAGAACATTCTAGGTCTCCTTCTTGGCTAGACTGGAATTTGCTCCAAGGGAGGAGGGTCAAGTCTGCTAACTGCTGGGCAGTGCTGGGCACGGCCTTCAACTCGTGTGCGTTCAGAGAACACGCCAAGGCTTCGGCGGACATCACGTCGCCTCCGTGAGCTGCCGCAGGGACCACCAGCAGCGGGGAAGGAGCTGCATCAAAGCATCTTCAGAACAGGAGCAGAGCACCCCTCCCCATGCCGGGCCCCCAGACTCCCTCCCCGTCCTGAACCATCAGGAAGGCCCAGGAGAGCCCCCACGGCTCTCCACCTGCCCCCCGAGACACTCCCCGGCCCCGCCCCTGCAGGCTGGGGGTTTCCAACCGGGGCCCACATGGGTCCTCCAGGGAGGGAGGCGTCTGTGCAAGGCAACTGGAAAACACAGCTGTTATAGCTGACGCACGAGGAAGTACAGGCACGTGAATAGCTGACAGAGAGAGAGAACCGTGGCCGCGTGAACTGCCCTGGCAGCCAGGTAGAGCCGCGGAGAGCACGGCGCTCAGAAGTCCGGAGGGGCCGGGCTCAGGGCCAGGAGGCACAGTGCTGGTGCCCAGGGTATCGTCTGTTCCCCCATCACAGTCTTGCCCACTCTCAGAGACGGTGGATGGATGTCACCAGATGGAGCTCGGGTCCATCTGGTCTCCTGGGGACCCTGAGCTTTTCTCTAGAAGGAGGGGGGTCACTGCCTTACTCCATCAAGTGGTGGGTCAAGGCAGGCAGGGGTTCTCAGAGCACGGATCCCACCTGGATGAAGGCTGAGCCCCCAGAAGCTGCCAACCATGGGGCATGCCTGCTAGGACCAGGGCCAGTCACCACGGACGAGCAGAGGTGGACGAGGTCTCCAGTCCCATGCACAAGGCGCTCGGGCTGGGTGGCAGAGGCAGCCGTCAGCCATCCGCCCTCCCCACCACCTCGTTCTGGCTCCTGCTCCCAAGCCTCCTCGTGACCTTGGCATTCCCCTCTCCTGCCAGATGCTCTGATGGTTCCAAGGGCTTCCCAGGCACCGTCCACCCCCGCTGCCACTGACGAATCTCACCCCCCATTCAGCAGCGTTCACCCAATGCCTGGCATCACAGGTGGGCTGTGAGTGTGCACAGAAGTGACAAAGCACACAGACGCTGGTAGCACCCGTCTTAACACCTGAGCCCACCGGTGCCAGGGAGGGCGAGGCACGTGCCCAGCGCTGCACAGCTGAGGCACGGACTCGGCCCCAGATCTCCCTTCTGAGTCCTTGACTGCTGGGCCTCTGCTTCTCTGGGGAGACACACGAAGCAGGATAAGGCCTGGGGTTCCTCCACTGCACAGATTTAATGCCCAGAGCCCGGGGGAGGGGCTGGCTGCCTGGTCATAAAGACAAGAAAGCAGAGAGCAGAGCCTTGAGCAGGACAGGGAAGGGCCCGGCCTGTCCAGCAGGGTGGCTCTCTGTCCCTGCCCAGCACAGACCTGCCAAGATGCTGCAAGGGATCGGCCGGCCATAAGCCCTGGGACAGCAGATGTGGCCGAGTGGGGCCCACAGGCGCACCCGGAGAAGGGGCGCAGCCAGCAAAGCTGAGTCAGCACCACCCCCACATCCCCCACCCCGCTGCTGTTTCTCCAGTCCAGGCTCTGGTCCGAGCCAGCCAACGGCCCCTTCTGTACACTAGAGAAGAGTCTCATCGACACCACAGGCAGGCGCCTGCAGTCACACTCTGGAAGGCTGTGTCCCCCAGCATTTCATCAACAACCAGGCCCTGGAGGTGGGGGTCAGGACTCAGTGAGGGAGCCCCGGGGGCCAGGATGTCGGCGGGGACAGAGAGGTCTGAGCCGCCTCTCCAGGGAACGATGATGCGTGGCCGCCATCTGCCGCAGCGATGGTGGGACCCGCGAGTGCTCCAATGTTCTAGAGCAAGTGTGGCCACCCCCCTCCCCGCGGGGGGGCTGAGACAGCCCCCTAGGGCATTGCCCCTCCCCGACCATGGATGTCCAGGCAGCCAGACACGCCTGCAGTGTGGGACAAGACACCGGACAGGAGACGCCCAGGGACAGGGAGGCAGCTCCGGCCCTCAAGCTGGACAGAGCGGACCTCCCCATCCTTGGGCAGGAGGCCGGAGCAACCAACCGTACCATCTTCAACTGTAAGGTGGGGGCTAGCCCCGACAGTACTGGAGGAGGCAAGAATTTTTTTTTAAATGTATGCAAACGTGCTCAGCACCGCTGGTACTCACTGAGTAACTGCGCGTTAACTGCAGGTGAAGTGAAGCTGTGTGTATCATCCCAGTCAGCTCCATCCTCGCTTGAGACTGCTCCACCTGGGCGGCTCAAACACCAGACCATTTCCTCCTGGTCCGGAGGTGGAATCCCAGACCCAGGTGTGGGCGGGGCTGGTCGTCCCGGGGCCTCTCTCCTGGGCGTGCAGACGGCCGTGTCCTCCCCTCACAGGGCTGTCCCTGTGTGTGTCCGTGTCCTGACCTCCTCTTCTTATAGAGACACCAGTCCTATTGCACATGACCCCCCACGTGACCTCACTTCACCTGGACCATCTCTTCAGAGGCCCCATGGGGTCGCAGAGGTGGACACAGCCTAGTGACACGCACCTCTCCTAACAAAGACGTTTAGAGCAAAGGAACAGTGCGATGCCAAATGAGGAGACAAATCAGCAAGCAAAAAACTGTAGATACAACGGCCTGGAAGGCAAGAGTTCAGGTACAACCACATGATAAAATCCGTCACTCGTGCAGCGCTACACGCACCTTGTTGCTGTTCAGCTGCTCAGTCGTGTCCAGCTCTTTGCGACCCCGTGGACTGCAGCAGGGCAGGCCTCCCTGTGCTCCACTGTCTCCTAGAGTTTGCTCAGACTCATGTCCATCGAGTCGGTGATGCCATCCACGAACCTCATCCTCTGTCATCCCCTTCTCCTCGCACCCTCAGTCTTTCCCAGCGTCAGGGCCTTTTCCAATGAGTCAGCTCTTCTTCAAATCTTTCGTATGTCACAATAAAGCCTCTTTTATTACTCATGTCTCCTGTTCCATCATGTCCTCTCTAACGTCTCTCTTTTATCTTTTACAGCACATTTGCCCTACGGCCCATCACTTGTAGGAAGAAAGTAGAGCAAAGATGCTTAAGGCAGAAGTGCCGAGAACCACCTACAGGAACTCTGACTCCAGTCACTGGCTGGAATCCAGTGCCCCCGACTGGAACAAGACAGTGCTGTGACCTCCCAAGCTGCCCCTCCCGGAACCCGAACCTTCGAGAAGATGTCATAAATAAAGGGAAACTCAAGGCAAGGGTTAATGGGACTGGCTGCACAGCTGAAGTGGGAGCACCTCGCCTTGATCAGGAAAATTACTTAATCAATCCACTTTTACACTTTCCACTTCAGTCATTACCAAGAACGTTCACTTGCAAATTGCAAGGAAATCTATACTCATTAAGGCTTTCTTTTTCTCGGGGGTTTTTTATCCAGCCATCAGGAGGCTATCGGCTCATAAAGGTGAGAGAAAAAGCGAGACCCAGAGAAGGCAATCAAGCCTGCCTGCCTAATTAAGTCGTGTGCAGGGCGCCTCCTCCAAAATATTACCCCTCCAGTGGGGGAACAGGCTCTGCCAAAGGCAAACATCCGCTTCAAACAAAAGCCACGTAGGTCACGCTTCTTTGCATGCGTGCC
Source organism: Madoqua kirkii (assembly GCA_006408675.1). Lineage (NCBI taxonomy): Eukaryota > Metazoa > Chordata > Mammalia > Artiodactyla > Bovidae > Madoqua > Madoqua kirkii. The sequence goes on from SJYC01101402.1 coordinate 33,081, forward strand.
AAGTCACTTCAGTCATGTCTGACTCTTGGCGACCCCACAGACTGCAGCCCGCCAGGCTCCTCCGTCCACAGGATTCTCCAGCAAGAATACTGGAGTGGGCTGCCCCCTCCTCCTGCGGGGCATCTTTACGACCCAAGGATAGAACCCGCGTCTCCTGCATTGGCAGGTGAGTTCTTTAACGCTAGTGCCACCTGGGAAGCCCTCACTCTTCCTTACCGCCTTAACAAGCCTAGAGGACGGAGCCTGGTTGTTTGCAAAGCATTAGGAAAAGAGAAAGGGAGGAATAAAATCCTTCTCAAGGCGGCCTCATGAGGTGATGCTGAGAGATAACACTGGGGCAGAGGCTGTGCCAAAGCCAGACACACGTAATGTCCAAGTTCACAGGTTGCTGGGATCAGACATGACGGTGACTCTCACGGGACAGGAACGGATTCCCCCCGCCACCCCCGGCATTCCAGGGCACAGATCCCAACGCTGCTTCACACAGCCCTGCAGCAATCCCAAGTCCAAGGACTTTATTTTTTTTGCCAGAAAGAGATGCCCATTCCCTGAGTTTACCTACTGTCCACAGAGAGTGTCCATCCCCCAGAGCCAGACCTGCAGCGAGACGCCTCCTGACCCCACACCGCAGAGGACCAGGATCACCATCACATGGGAGAACTGAGCCGAGGAATACCTGCCGTTTCTCCGAGGTCAAAGGGCACCGCCTGGCCATCAGGACCAGAGTCCCGGCCAGCTGGGCGCCAGCATCCCCCTGGACGTCCTGCGCAGTGAGCTCTGTGCCTGGCGGTCCCTGCCCCTTTCCTGCTCCCTTGGGGCTGCAAGAGTTTGCTGGGGCTGCTGAGACAAAGACTGCAGATGGGGCGACATCGGACAGTTCCTGCCTCTCGGCTTCGGGGCTGCACGTCCAAGATCGCTGCATCAGGTTCCACGCAGGACCTGCCAGGGAAGGAGGTGAGGTCCCTCCCCTCCGCCTGTGGACGGCTGTCTTCACGCTCACCTGGCTTCTCCCCGTGGGCACGTCCGCCTCCGAACTCCCCCTGCTTATGAGGAGGAGTCACACTGGATGAGGGCCCACCCGAGTGACCCTTTAAAAGCCCAGCTCCAAATACAGTCACATTCTGGATTTGAAGAGTGGGGGGCTTCCCTGGTGGCTCAGCTGGTAAAGAATCCCCCTGCAAACAGGGAGACCTGGGTTCGATCCCTGGGTCAGGAAGTTCCCCTGGAGAAAAGAATGGCAACCCACTCCAGCATTCTCACCTGGAGAATCCCACGGACAGAGGAGCCTGGCAGACTACAGTCCATGGGGTCAAAAAGAGTCGGACATGAGTTGGCAACTAAACACTTTCTGGACACGGGTTTTAGGACACTCATGTGTGGATCTGGGTGACATAGCCCAGCCTATGAAAGCAGTGTCCCTGGAGAGACCAGGTCAAAGGGCAGCACCATTTCTGTGTTGCAGGGACGTCACTACAGAGAGAACCCCAAAGTCTTAATACACAAAACAGATCCCCAGCAACTCAGGGTGGGGAATGGGAAGGATGGGTGTCCAGACAATTCACAGGCAAAGCTTCCCCAGGTGGTCCCCGAGGCTGCATCTGAGGCCTGTCCGCAGGTGCTTGGCCTCAAGCGCCCTAAGAGGCAGGCACCGAGGGAGTCGGCGTGGGCCCCTGACTCCAGCGCGGCGCCGGGCGGTCAGGGCTGGGAGTTCACTCGGGGACCCTGCAGCCCCCACCCTCCACCTTCAGTACCCAAAACCACCTTTGCTGTCGGGATCTCAGGCCCAAAGCTGCTCACTCCCAGGCCATCTTCGAATTACCTCTGTTTTTTAAATTCAAATTTTATTCAAAAAGGAAAACCAGAATCAAGCCAGTAAACACAACCTAACTGCTGGATGCAAAGGACAGATGAGGGTGGGAGGGGGCTGATGTCAAGGAGAGGCCCGGCCAGAGAGACGCAGAAGAAGGCGGAACCCAAGCCCGGTAAAGCTGTAAGTTTCACGCAGGTGCGAAGGACCTGAAGAAATGGCTATCAGGTGTCTTCAGAGCCAGGTTGGAGGTAATCAGAGGCTTAAGAGAGCCAAAAAAAAAAAAAAAATAGCAGCAAGCAGCGGAGGGAGTGAGCCACGAACTTCCTTAGGGGCCGGGATGGAGGATTCAAAGTGTTCACAATTCCCCACCTTCTGCACCTCAGCGGGCCCTGGGCTGCTGGGCTGCAGCGTCCAGGCCTCAGAGTCAGGCAGGACTGGACAAAGCCACCAGGGCCTGGTCCCAGCCAGACGCCCTGGTGATGGTCAACCCTGGGCCTGAGATGAAAGGGCCCCACTGCCGGGCTGGTCTGTGGGCCAGTGCTCTGTAACCCCAAGAAGCCTTAAACATATGGGTGAGGAGTAAAAAGATACCAAAAGCACCTAACCAGTATCACGCTGGGTTTGTTTGGGTTTCTCTTAACATTTTAAATCCGTCTGGGTTTTTTTGATAACATCTTAAATCATCGTAAAGTGAAATAAGGTTTCACTTTTACACCCTGGACCTGTTTATACTCGTCATCCCAGTCAAAATTGGCAACAGAACGGCAAGTTTGGCCATAAGACTTTGCACCCAAAGTATAATGTAAAAGAAAGTTCAAAAATGTCTAGAATGTTTCAGAGAATGTGAGTTTCCCGATTTTCAGTATAATTAGGTTACACTTTACTAATCAAAGTAATGAAAGAATGACTTTCATCCCTGAAACAGAATTTTTGTTAAAATTCATGGGCATTTGAGTTTGTAAGTGAGGTCCCACTGTTATCAAAGGCCCAGTCTTTTTTTTTCTTTTTGGCTGCACCCACAGCACGTGGAATCTGAGCTCCCAACCAGGGATAGAAGCTGTGTCCTCTGAACTGAAGGCAAATCTCAACCCTGGACCATGGTGAAGTGCCAAAGCCTCATTCTTAAGGGACTGTAAAATCACCTCGATTCATAGCGTAACAGCTGTCGATCAAATTCGCGAGCTTTAGAAAAGCTAAGTCTTAGGGTATGTACCTTGAATAAACTCAATATTGATTCTAAAATCACAAATACCTGAAGGTTCTTTTTGCTTCATGGGAAACCTTTGCTGGGGAAAAGTAGGACATTTTTAGGGGCAGACTGCTTGCCAGCAAGGAAAGCCAGCTGTCCCCTAAAAACAGCACAACCTCAAAGTTGAAGATTATTCTTTATTTGGTGGACCTTCTGAGGACCTAAGTCCGGAAAAACAGCCTCTTAGATCACTGACGGACTGCTCTGAAAAGGTAAGGGAGAGCCAGGTGATTCAGGAGTTGCTGTGACAACATCAAGCATTTGGAACATCAGCAGATCAGCCCAAGTCAATGCATTGAGCGGTTTTCCCTGCAGCGGAAGACGCAAGTCTGGGCTCACTGAACTCACTCCTCTGGGTGACCCTCAGCTGTCTGGAGCCAGCACCCTGGCCCCTCAGGGTGCACTGCCCAAGGAGACGGCACTTTTGCCATGAACTGCTGTGTGAAGTGTGCAATCCTGCTTGGGGGGAGGCAGCCCTGGAGCAGGCAGCCGTGGCCTCGGATCCACACCCACAGGCCCCGGGGCAGGCTCATCCAGTGGGCCATCACACCAGCATTGGCGATTACGTACCACTTCCCCGAATTCCACCCCCTTGTTCTGCCTCGGCCACCTGCCCACCCCACCGCAGCCGGCGTGGGGCCCACTCTCCCTGTGTGTCAAGATCGAGAACCAGCCTTGGTCCTGCCACTTGCTGTGTGACTTTGAGAAAGCCCCTCAACCTCTCTGAATCTTCCCTCCTTCACCTGGTACATGAAGCTGTAGTTCTTGTTTTCCTGAGTTCAGACGATCGTCTGAGTTCATCAGACGGTCTCTGCAGAGTCGCTTTGTAAACTTCAAGCTCTGTTTCTGGCTAAAGCATAAAGGCCAGCATGGAAGTCAGACTCAAATAAATGTAAATAGTTGATGAAAACGAGCTCTTATCCGGATACAAGAGCCTCGGCAACAAATTGCTGTCCCTGAGTCAAAGCAGCCGGCATCTGTGGGTGGAAGCCTGGTGCCTGGACTGAATGGACTGGAGCGGAAGGACAGGCAGCAGCCAGCTTGTGGACACCCCCAGCCACGGGAACGCAGTTCACGCCATCCTTTCCCCCTGGCGGTCCTGCCCTGTTGAGAGGTGCTCCATGGAAGGAGGAGGCCCCAGGCAGCAACAAGTGACCCGGCTCCTCTGCATGGTCTCTGGGCAACAGCCTGCAGGCAGCGCAGCCTCAGGGGGAAGGGGGGCACAGCATGACTGCCAGCAAGGGTCCCCAATGCCAGCCCTCCAAGGATGCCTCCAAAGCGGGTCGGCTCCCCAGCGACCCCGGCAGGACGTCACTTCTTGCCGGGCGGAACTCCAACACCCTGTGGCTGGAAGAGACAGCCGGCGACTCCGTCCGAGATGAGCAGACCTCGGGCGACAGCTGCCCGTAACCGTGTTATCAGGAACGGTGTTGCAGGCACCAAGGGTGCGAGAAAAAAGCAAAAGTCTGTGGGTGGGGGTGTGGGTGGGGGTAGGGGAAGCCTCTCCCCCTCCCCACAGAGAGAATGGCATCTCACTGCAAAACAGATTATTCTTCCTCAAGGCATGCAGTTTTATTTTCTCACTTGTCTTTTTTTTTTTTTTTTAGCAGTGTCTGGTTCACAACAAATTTGAGAAAAAGGAATGCAGACTTCCTGTGTGCCTCCCCCGCCCCGAGGTACAGCTGCCCCACCATCGACGTCCCCACCAGGGCAGCCCACTGGTTACTGATGAACCCAGAGTGGCACGTGGTCCTCACCCGGAGTCCACAGTTTAAACCAGGGCTCACTCTTGGTCTTGCATCTTCCGTGAGTTCAGACAGATGTTTAATGTATCCACCGCGGCAGCATCACAGAGAGGGTTTCCTGCCCTGAAAAGCCCTCCACGCTCGCTCTACCCCTCGCCACACTCCCACCCCTGGCAGCCTCCGACGTTTTCCCTGTCTCCACAGTTTCGCTTTTTCCAGAATTTTATATCGTCGGAGCTGGGCCCCGCGGGCTCCCCTGGCGGCACAGTGGCAAAGAATCAGCCTGTCCACGCAGGAGGCGCACGGCTCAGGTCTCATCTCTGGGCTGGAAAGATCCCTGGAGTGGAAATGGCGACCCGTGGAGGCCTAGCGGGCTGCGGTCCACGGGGCCACAGACCCAGACAAGACTGAGCACACACACACGCACGCACACACGCGCATGCACACACACACGTGCACACACATGTGCACACACACGCACACGTGCACACACATGTGCACATACACACGCACACGTGCACACATGTGTGCACATACACGTGCGTGTGCACATACACATGTGCACACATGCATACACGCGTGTGCACATACACACACGCGGACCCACACATAGTGGTAGCCTTTCCAGACTGGCTTCTTCCACACCATCACAGCACTGAAGGTTCCTCCACGCCTTCCCATGTGTGACAGCTCATTTCTTCCTGCTGCTGCTGCTAAGTCGCTTCAGTCGTGTCCGACTCTGTGCGACCCCATAGACGGCAGCCCACCAGGCTCCCCCGTCCCTGGGATTCTCCAGGCAAGAACACTGGAGTGGGTTGCCATTTCCTTCTCCAATGCATGAAAGTGAAAAGTGAAAGTGAAGTTGTGTCCGACTCTTTGCGACCCCATGGACTGCAGCCCACCAGGCTCCTCCATCCACGGGGTTTTCCAGGCAAGAGCACTGGAGTGGGGTGCCATCTCCTTCTCCACATTTTTTCCTAGTGCCAGATAATACTTCATCATCTGGATAGACCACGGTCCATCCACTCACCTACCGAAGGGCACCTCGTGGCTTCCACATCTTGGCAATTATAAATGGAACCCGTGTTCAGGTTTCCGTGTGGACTGAGCTCTCCCTCTGGGTTAGTGCCCAGGAAGGCGATCGCTGGGCACGCGCTCAGGCTGTGTTTGGTTTTGTGAGAGCCACTGAATTGTCTTCTTCAGCAGCCGCGGCAGCTGAGTTCCCGCTGCTTCACATCCTCCCCATATTTGACACTAACACTCCAGGTTGGGCCATTCTCCTAGGTGTGTGGTGGCGTCTGGGGTTTATTTTAGCAATTTTTTTACAGAAATAAAGTTCACCATTTAAAGAGGACAGCTCAGTGGTTTTCAGGAGCTTCGTATGAGCATCACCAGTGTCTAATTCCAGGCCATTTCTATCAGCCAAGTGGAGACCCCCAAGTCCATCACATTCACCCCTCGTTCCTTCCTCCTCCAAATCCCGCCCCAGCCAACCCTGCCCCTCCCCACCGGGAACCCCACTGTGTCATGGAGGGCACTTCACGCAGCTGGAATCACACAAGGTGAGGCCTCTTGTGTCTGGCTCCTTTTACTGGGCATAATGTTCTTGAGGTTCATCCTGTGGCAGCGAGCGTCAGGGCGTCACGCCTTTCCGCGGATGAATGATACTCCCTCGCACGGATGGACCACGTGTGTTTATCCATCCGTCTGTGGGTGGCCATCAGTGTTTCTGTTAAGAGTCACACGTGTCCATGTCTCCTGGGCAGACACGTTTGAACCTGTGTTCACGCCTCTTGGGTATGTGCCCGCGAGTGGAACCGCTGGGTCTGCCTAACTCCTGAGGGCCTGCAGCCTGCCCTCCTCCGTGGGCAATCACACTCTCCCCAGTGCCCATGAGTGGAACGGCTGGGTCTGCCTAACTCCTGAGGGCCTGTGGCCTGCCCTCCTCCGTGGGCAATCACACTCTCCCGTGTCAGCGGCGTGGCTACAACAGTCCCTCTCGTTCATCAGTTGCCATTCAGTCTTCAAGCTCTTTAACCCTGTGCTTATCCAGTATCGGCCACATCTTACCAATAAGGAAACGGAGATGTAAAGAGATGGAACAAATACCTAAACCAGAGAGCCAAGACATGGCAGAACCAAGATGTGATGCTGGACCCAGAGTCCACTCTCTGAAATACTGCTGTGCGGAGACGGGTGAACACAGCGGGTCACGATTGTCCAGACCCTTGACGGGACTCCTGGGAGGGCACCTCTGAGCCCTTGAAATGTCCTCCTGAGAAGAGTGACTGTGTTTATATGAGGCCATGAGCCACACAGGTCGTTTATACTAACAACATGGTTTATGGGGAGGGGCCCTGGCTTGATGGAGGGGCTGGAGACTAAGCTCAGCCTGCAGGTGGTACACCATGCCTCTGTGACCAGCCCCCAGTAAAACCCCAGGACTCCCTAACGCTCCCCGGGGAGGAATCCTGATTGGCAGCAGCTCACATGTGCTGTTGCACAGGGCTTCTGGAAGAATCAAGTGTCGTTTGCAAGAGTCCTCTGGGACAGGACAGCTGGGAGCTGGCGCCTGGTCCCGCTGGACCCTGGCCCACGAGCCTCTGCATCAGCTGATCTCACCTGTACCGTCTCCCTGAACGAAGTGCGACTGCATCAGCTTGGCTGAGTCCTGCGAGTCCTTCTAGAGAATCACTGTACTTCAGGGTGGTCTGAGGGCCCCTGAACAGACGGTTCTGTAAGTGACTGTAGCTCTCAGGAGCAGGGCTGCATGGGCGAGGTGGGGAACCTGATACCTGTACCAGCAGGTAGGTCACCTGCATAAAAGTAAAACAGGTAAATCTAAAAACAGAATCAAACACCACAGAGAGGAAATCTGGAGAAGCCTGCTCCCAGAGTAACCGGAGGACCAGGGTAAGCGCCCCGGCTTGCGGGCATGTTTCCTGGCTCAAGGCGGCTGCAGGCACAACGCCTCCCCCCACCCCCAAGGCAGGTAACGGGATCCGACTCGCTTCCCGTCTGCACTGCCCAGAACAACTGCCAACTCCCAGGTAAGGTGAGCCTGTGCGGGCAGGGACCCGGTTCCCATGGACAAGTTCTCGGGTGACGGGCTCCCCACGTGAAGATGAGGACACGGTGCTCCCCACGACTCCAGACACACGTGTGCATCACAGACACACACGGGCAGCAGTCCCCCACCAGCCACCGTGGCACTTTTAGTGCAGGCCCCGCCCAGGTTTCACCTGGACCCTTCAGCCGCAGCCTGATCAGAGACACAGAAGCAAGTCCAGGGGCATGCTTCCCATCACACAGACTAGTTCCCTCCCTGGACACCGCCACGGAGCCACGGAGCCACGGAGCCAGTCCTGGGCAGGTGGTGCAGAATACAGATACCACAGAGACAACACCGCCTCGGAAAGGGCGCCCTCTCCACTGCTGGTGAGGCTGCAAAGAGATGCAGCCCCCACGGAGAACAGTGCAGAGAGCCCGCAAAACCCAGAGTGGCCACAGGACCCAGCAATTGAGCTTCCTCGAGAAACAGAAATACCGTATGATCCAGCAATCTCCCTCCTGGGCGTATATCCGGAGAAAACTTTCGTTCAAAAAGATGCATGCACGCCTGTGTTCACAGCAGCCCTCTTCACAACAGCCAAGACGTGGAAATGACCTAGATGTCCATCAGCAGATGAGTGGTACATATATACAGTGGAATATTACTCAGTGCTAAAAAAGGAATGAAATGTGGGTCGTTTGTAGAGATGTGGATAGACCTAGACTCTATCATACGGACTGAAATTAGTCAGAAAGAGGAAAACAAATATCAGACATTGATGCGTATTCATGGAATCTAGAAAAATCGTACAGATGAACCGAGTTCCAGGGCAGGACTAGAGACACAGACGTAGAGAATGAACTTGTGGACACAGCAGAGGATGTGGGATGAGCTGGGAGATTAGGACTGACACATATATGACGCTGCTGCTGCTGCTAAGTTGCTTCAGTCGTGTCCGACTCTGTGCGACCCCATAGACAGCAGCTCACCAGGCTCCTCCATCCCTGGGATTTTCCAGGCAAGAGTACTGGAGTGGGGTGTCATATATACGCTACCAGGCGTAAAACGGACAGCTAGCGGGAAGCTGCTGTAAAGAACACGGAGCTCAGTCCAGTGCTCTGTGATGACCTAGATGAGCGAGAAGGAAGGGTCGGAGGCAGGCCACAGAAGGAGGGGGCCCATACACACCTGTGGCTGATTCGCTCCACTGTACAGCAAGGAGGGATCCACACACATCCATGGCTTAGTCACTCCACTGTACAACACTGTAAACCAATTACATTCCAAAAAAATAAAAAGATGTGAAAAAAAGATACCCAATGGGCCTGAACTACATTCCAACGTCCTAGTCGCTGGATTAAATATTACTTTGAATCCATTTTGTGACTATGAAACAGCTCTGATTGGTGGAACCGCTCTCTCTAAAAACATCCAGGGAGAATGAGCGCTGGAAGGCGACTGTGTACCTGCCATTCGGGTGGAAGGAATAAACACAAAAGAGGAAGAGGAGCGTAAATATTTAGAGAACATGGAACAGCAGCCCTTCCTCCCATCCCCGGCGGTGCTTCTGACAGACAGGTAAATTGCCCTATTTTTCCATCCATGGCTACAGGACCACAGCAAAATTACAGAGACCGGCTCGCTACTCAGGCAAGCAGGCAACAATATGTAATAGAATAAAAATGTCAACAGTAAAAAAGAAAAAAGAAAGAAAAGGGGACAATTTGCATCCATGCAAACACCTTGAATTTTATTTCCAACCATCGGAGATAGGAAAAACCTCATTCGGCGGAAGGTTGATGTGTTTGTTCTGGTGAGTTACACTCTCTCTGACTTCTCCCTTGTTCCTTCCGAGGAAAGGTGGAGTCAACAAGTCGGTGACTCCCCGCAGTTAAGCCACACGGCAGCTGACCCTTCCAGGAGAACTGGACCACAGGCTGGCATCAGCCCCCGCCCAGCTGGAGCTCGTGTGAGACCCTCTGCTGGGTACATCCCGGCTCTGTGAACAGCAGGGAGCTCCAGACACCAGGCTCTCTATCGGATTCCCCCAACACAGCCCCTTGGAGCTGTTTCACAAAAACCATCCCCTTGTGAATGTGTGGTTAAACCCCAGTGTCACCAAACCTAGAAAATTCCTGACTTGGCTGCATGACTTTTTTCTTCTGAAACAAGTTGTTATCGGTGCTCTGTTGCTCCGTGGCTAAGTCATATCTGACTCTTTTGCGATCCCATGGACTATAGCTCACCAGGGTCCTCTGTCCATGGGATTTTCCAGGCAAGAATACTGAAGTGAGGTACATATACATTTACAGTCACATGAGTATCACTTTACTTACATTCACTAACTTCTTTCTTACCAGGAAGCTGTCTCTATGACCCTCAGTAAATCCAGCCCCACCCTGAGACCAGATACTAACTCGTTCCTTCGGGTTACCTCCACTCGCCTGGCACAGGCTCAGAGGACGGGAGAGAGCCAGCTTCTGCTGGGAGAACCCAGGACACACAGCCTGCTCCACTCAGAGAAACCACCCTCCACACCTCGATGCCGGTGAGCCCTGCGCCAAAGATCTTGCTCAGCAGCCTCGGGCCTAGAGGTAAAAATATCTCAGGGAACAGAGACAGCAACGCGTGAGAACGTGCAATCAGGGCCGGGGATCCTCAGACACACGACACCCGCCCCCAGGGCGGGAGCCCCGCTGACCTGAGGGCTGGCCCGCTGCTCAGGGGGCCAGGGTTTAGAGGCCTCCCAGGAGACTGCAGACCCGGAGGCCTCCCTGCCCCAAGGAAGCTGAGCGGGGCTCCATCGGGACAAAGCGTCTCTTTCCAGCTCTCCGGCCCACAATCTTGGACTCAGTGTAACATGCAAACATGTCACCAACTCTTTTTTGAAAACAGCTTGGTGAAGATCTAATCCACATGCCATACAACTCACTCGCTATTCAGTCGCTCAGTCATGTCCGACTCTTTGCAACACCATGGACTGCAGCGCGCCAGGCTTCCCTGTTCTTCACTGTCTCCCTGAGTTTGTTCAAACTCATGTCCATTGAATCAGCGATGCCATCCAGCTATCTCATCCTCTGTCGTCCCCTTCTCCTCCTGCCTTCAATCTTTCCCAGCATCAGGTCTTTTCCAATGAGTCGGCGCTTCACATCAGGTGACCAAAGTGTTGGAGCTTCAGCATCAGCATCAGTCCCTCTAATGAATATTCAGGACTGATTTCCTTTAGGATGGACTGGTTGGATCTCCTTGCAGTCCAAGGAACTCTCAAGAGTCTTCTCCAACACCACAGTTCAAAAGCATCAATTCTTCGGCACTCAGCCTTCTTTATGGTCCAGCTCTCACATCCACACATGACTACTGGAAAAAACCACAGCTTTGACTGGACAGACCTCTGTCCGCAAAGTAATATGCTGACTAGGTTTGTCATAGCTTTTCTTCCAAGGAGTAAGCATCTTTTAATTTCATGGCTGCAGTCACCATCTGCAGTGACTTGGGAGCCCAAGAAAATAAAGTCTGTTATTATTTCCATTGTTTCCCCATCTATTTGCCATGAAGTGATGGGACCAGATGCCATGACCTTCATTTCTTCAATGTTGACTTTTAAAACAGCTTTTTCACTCTCCTCTTTCACCTTCACCAACAGGCTCTTTAGTTCCTCTTCACTTTCTGCCAAAAGGGTGGTGTCATCTACGTATCCAAGGTTACTGATTTTTCTCCCGGCAGCCTTGATCCCAGCTTGTGCTTCATCTACCCTGGCGTTTCTCATGATGTACTCTGCATATAAGTTAAATAAGCAGGTGACGATACACAGCCTTGACGTTCTCCTTTCCCGATTTGGAGCCAGCCCGTTGTTCCATGTCCGGTTTTGCTGCTTCTTGACCTGTATACAGTTTTCTCAGGAAGGTACAATTCAGCAGGTCTCCTGTGATCATGGAGTTGGGTAGACCATCACCTCTGTCCATATCAGAACAGTTACACAGTCGCAAGGACACTGTGATTCTCAGCCATCGCCTCCCAAATCCCTAGTCCCACCACCCCTGGCAACCGCTCACGACTTTCGATCTCCACAAATATGGGGGGCATTTCATGTAAAATGGAATCACATGCTATAGAATCATTCAACTCTCTTTTATCTCTTTTCTTCGATTCTCTTTTGCAAAAGCCTTGTCCTTGGGCAAAGCTAGCACTGCCCACGGTTCCATGAATTCTACACCCGAATCACCTCAAAATACGAGACCGTAATACACTTGAACCTCTCAGCATAGTGTCCATCTCAAAAGGGTTTTGTCATGGGATTTCTCCGATGGTGCAGCAATTGAGAATCTGCCTGCAATGCGGGGGGCATGGGTCTGATCCTTGGTCAGGGAACTAAGCTTCCCGCATGCTGCAAGGCCACACACTGCGATGAAGACCCATCACAGCCGAAATAATAATTAAGAAAAGGTTTTGTTATGTCCTCAGCTTTCACTGAGGTCAAACAGTATATGAAAACCATTGGGGCGTTTCTGGTCAAACGCCAACTGAAGATGCCACTTGAGAACATCCCTCTAGACTAGAGGACTATGAAAACCTGTTCTCCAGGTGAACTCATACGAGAAAAGAGCGCTCGGCTAACCCAGCTTTCTCTTTTCCCCCTGGCTGCCAGGAGGCTCAGAGATAAAACACACATGTGGGTTCGAAGCCACACCGTCGTCCCAGGAACTGGTCATAGCCTGGTGGCTCTGGCAGAGTTGTAATGGCCTTTAACCCAATGTTAACAGTCCATGGAGTCCCGAAAGTCAGACACGATGGAGCGACTAAGCACAGCAGGACCCAACTTGAAAGCAGAGTTCCCAGTGGGGCCTGCAGCAGAATCACTCGGTTAGTAAACGAACAAGGCAGATTCCTATTGAACCGGAGGAGGCCTTACAACCTGCGATTTCGACAAGACGCCCAAGAGTTCTCATTCCTTGGCTCAGGTTCCAAGTCAAAAGAAAAATAACACGGCCCTTTTCCTAGGGCTGAGATGACCCATTTGGGTCAACAAACCCAATTCCTCATCCTCGATCATCCTCACCCCTGTGGGGAGCATCGGTGAGCTGGCCCAGGTGCTGTGTGCAGGGGCTGTGGTAGGCGCAGCCGGCACGCACATGCGGCCCGGGGGACGGGCTCCACCTGCCGAGATGTCGAGGCGGTCCTTGGCTGAGAGGTCTGGGAGGATCTACACAACGAGCACAATGACCAGCACCGCTTTCCCGAGACCTCATGGCCTCCACCTCAGTCCTCAGAGGAAACCAGCAGCTCCCATGGAGAGTCCAGTCCCCCTGGACCCCTGCAGCCTTCTCAACGTCACACTCCAACCCCGGGGCTCTGCCAAGCCCGAGGTCACTCAGGCATCAGCTCGGCGGGTCCCCCTCCCAACTCGGAGGGATGTTTCCCTCCCCACCTGTCTCAGTGGGTGACGAGGTCTAACGTGGTTGGAGGAGGCGGTGGGCCAAGGAGCAGAAGGAAACCCAGGGGTGCTGGGCTCTTTCCCACAATGGCCTCCAGACGCCCGAGGGTGCAGGTGCACCCTGTGCGGCCCCTGGGATCTGGGGCCACGGGCTCAGAGAGCGTGCAGGGGTGCAGACAGGGAACCCTCCTGGGAGGTGGGGTCTCCAGACAGTCAAGGGGTTGGAAACCGGGAGGGGAGACGCAGAGAGCAAACGTGAGAACCATGTGTCTGGGGTGGAGCCACTGGGCACGGGAAACATGCCCCCAGACAGTGTGGAGCTACGTGGCGCCATGAGGGGTGAGCATGGCCTGGCAGGCTCCCTGACCCTTCAGGCCTCCTTGCTCCCTCTCTCCTGGTAAGACGTGAAGGTCCTGGGGCGGCAGGAGCAGAATGTACCCACCCAGAAAGACCAAAGGCAGGAGGCATGTGGACAGGGCTTGGGGTGCCCGCTGGGCCTCAGGCCTCGGAAGCGGGTGGGAGCTCTGAAAGCGGATGTTTGTGGGGGACACTCTGAATGTGTGAAACCCTCGGGGCATCTCTGCGAGGCCCAGCAGTGTGCAGCCGGCGTGCGGACCTCAGGCTCAGTCTGTCCAAGAGCGGGCGGGCGGG
>SJYC01101403.1:0-13165 GCA_006408675.1 Madoqua kirkii
GGGGGGGGGGGGGTGCTCAGGGCCTTCCTAAAGGAAATCAGTCCAGAATATTCACTGGAAAGACTGATACTGAAGCTGAAATTCCAATACTTTCAGCACCTGATGCGAAAGCCAACTCACTGGAAAAGACCTTGACACTGGGAAAGACTAAAGACAAAAGGAGACGACAGAGTAACTGAACTCAACTCAACCGAACCGAACACCCCTCCCAGCAGTTTGCCTGGGGGCGCGTCCTGCAGACAGTGACAGGGTGATGGAAGTCCTGCCCACGCCAGTGCCAAGCCCGCGCCCCGAGATCTCAGCTGGGCCACGGCGACCTGGGGAAAGGGCATCACGTCTTCCCGTGGTGACCAGCTAGCCGTCGAGGTAAGCCTGTTCAAATCCTGAGCCCTAGCTGCACGGGAGGTCCCGCTTCCCTTCCTCTTCACTGAAATGTGACCCTGTCCCCTGACCGCAGTAAAATCGAGATTCACGCGGTGTATGACCGTCCAGGGTCTGCTGTGACAAAGGCCCCCGGCGGGGCCGCTCAGAGTGACACAAACATACCCTCTCCCAATCCTGGAGGCCCAAAGTCTGGAATCAGGTTCACGGGACGGAAATCCAGGTGTCGCAGAGCTGGCTCCCTCCGAGGGCTCTCGGGGAGGGGTCTTCCTGCCTCTTCCGGCCTCCAGGGGCTCCAGGTGTCCCAGCTCACAGCTGCGTCCCCCAGGCCCTGCCTTCACGGGTCTCCTCTGCTCAGACCTGCCTGTTGTAAGGCCTCTCGTGATGTCATTAAAGGCCCAGTGAGCTAATCCTGGGTAATCTGTACATCCCTTAGGGTTCACGGTGAAGGACAGAGAAGCCTGGTGTCCATGGGGTCGCAAAGAGTCAGACACAAGTTGGCGACTGAGCAACAACTTCATGAAAACGGAATCTCTGCATTCGCTCGAGCTAGCACCGTGACTCACGGGTGAGAATTCGCTGGCTCGAAAAGACCCGGATGCTGGGAAGATTGAGGGCAGATACAGAAGGGGACACACGACAGGGGATGAGATGGTTGGATGGCATCACGTTAATTAACTGTCCATTAACTCCACTACCCTAAAGTGAAACCCTCTGCCGCCCGTTACGTAACATCCTGGCTGCTCCCCAAAACACCACCCGAGGGTCATTTTCCATGTTTTTCCGAGTGGCGGCAGGAGGGGATCGCTTCCAAAGGCCTGAAACCCAGAATCCACGCCGCTTTGCTACGTGATGACCGTCTCCACTGCAAGGGGATGTGGTGGCCAGGACGGGGGCCGTCGGGCGCCCACGCAGGGGCGTCCACAATGAACGGCGGCCTCTAGGACATCCGGAGGTCGCTAAGGGCAGGGTCCCTTCGTGGGACCCCTGAGGATGCAGGAAAAACCGCTGAGAAGGAGATGACGTGCACAGGAAAGCCCAGGCCTGATCGAGAATTCTGCCTCCATTCCCCCAACCCACTCAGGACGCAGCACTTCCTGGGCTCACGAAGACTGACTCCCTTGAGACGGAACCTACCCTCACTCCATCCACAGCACAGGACCACCATCCTTCTCCAGCTGAGAGGCCTTGGGAGGCTCCCCTGGGGTTCATCTCTCCGTGAACACCCGGGCCCCCAAGGCTCTCTGTCCTAGAGATGACCAACACTGTGGGCGAAAGGCGCCCTCGCCGGCAGAGCAAGCTGACAGCGTGTCTACTCCCGGCCTAAAGGGCTGCCAGGTCCAGCCGTTCCCCTTCTCTTCCCCAGCACATCAGTGACCATGCCACAGAGATGGATTCTGAGACCACAGACCCCCAGAATTTGGGGCCCGCGGAGAGTTCCCGAAGAAGCAGCTGGAGGCCCAGCCCTGACGCAGGATTCCCGACCCCAGGCCGGGACGGGCAAACGCTCGGGTAGAGCGGTCAAGAGGCCTTTTCTCAGAAAGGAGGCAGGAGGAGGTGAGCGGGCCTTGGTACAAACACAGGTCCAGGTACAAACCTGGTCATGAGCCAACAAGCCCGCAACCCGGCCTGGGGCAGACAGCCCCCCACAAACACAGAAACAAGGTGCTGGGGGGCTCGGTGCCCTGCCCCCAGCTGCCGCCATAATGAACCTAACCAAGGCCCAGGTCCGGAGCCCGAGGGTGGGGACAAGGACCTTCCCGCCAACCTGGACACCTCCTTCTCCGAGCCTGCTCCATCACTAGAGGAAAGGGTGGCCACAGCCTCCGCTCGAGCCACCCACGGCGTGCACCCACCCATCAGCTCTCCATGGAGCCACGCCAGTGAGCAGCCGTGGGGAATCGGCGCCAGGGGCTCCAGGGAACTGCATCCAGCTTCTTGGACAGAGGACAAGGGGACGGCAGCTCTGCCTCCTTGGCTGGAAGAGCAGGGCTGGTCCTCTGGGACCCCCATCACCGCCCGCCTGCCAGGAGAGCGCTCACAGGCACCTGGGGGAGGGCGTGAGCAGGGGCCAGAGAAGCAACTCGGGGCACATGGGGCACCGCGGCCTCTGGGGAAGGCTTGCACAGGGACAGGGAGAGGGGCTGAACTGGATCTCAGGCCGGACTGGAGGCCAGGAAGCCATGGGTAGCAGCACCATCCCCCACAAGCCGAAGGTGACCAGGGCTGGGGCGGTGGCCCTGACGTTCCGCTCCTGCCTGGGGTGTTTGTAAGCCTAGGACGTTCTTCTCATCGGAATCTGGGAAGGTGCAACGCGTCTCAGTGTTCTTAAGCAGAAAGCAGCGATATACAAGCAGAATATAAACAGATACACAGCACGTCCATGTATTAAAATCTCGTTGGGGTGGACAATTTGGAACAAGGGTCTAAAACGTCTCCTTGGATAGGCAATACATTTTTTCAAAAGTCTGAAAAATATGTCCGAGTGGGAGCGGACCTCACAGACCTGCCTTTCTGGTCCCCGGGCTGGGCGGCCGGGTGTGACACCAGAGAGAGCTCAGAGTGTGCAGAGCCAGGGCCAGGCGGAGCCTCTCGGGACCGGCGCGGCGGGGAGCAGCAGGTCTCACCGCTGGGGGCCCAGCCCCTCACCCGAAGATGGCGGTCGGTGCCCCGGCCTCACAAGGTCGGCCATGGAGAAGCCCAGCCTCCAGGCCACACTCTGAAAACGCCGATTATAAGCACATGTTACAGATAAACGGCACCAGAGGAGCACACAGGAGATGGTCAACACGCAATCAGCAACAGGTGTCAGACGGCAAGCTCAGAGCACGTCTCAGCTCTGCCGAACCTCAGGCTGCGGGCTTCCCTCTGTGGTCCCCGTGCTGGACACAAGCAGGCATCTCCTGGTCCAGGAAACAGTGGAGGCAGGGCGCCAGTCACACCTCCTCCCCCATCTACCGTCCCAGCCAGGACATCGCTGAGCAAGATGAAGAGCGCAGTCCCGGTGAGGCCCCCCAAGGTCACACTAACTGGGCAGCAAGGGCAGGCGAGTTCTTCCAGCACCCAGGACAACACGCCCCCCGCCCCGCAACTCTGACACGGGCACTGGGGCCCTGGCCACGAGGAGCCGCCGTCCTCTGGCCAGGGTGCCAAGGTGGGGAGGCGGTCCACACCACAGCACTGAAGATGTGCTAACTCACCAGAGGTGCTGGCAGACTGGGCCCCGCAGGAAGGCTTCTCGGAACCAGAACCAAGTGCACTCCAGTGGGTCAGGCCAAGGAGACAGGAGACATGTCCAGAGCTGTGAGAGACAACCAGGGCGCGGTCAGACCGAGGCTGCACGAGCAGGCAGAGGTCAGACCTACAAGCGCTCTGATGCCTGCGAGCTGAAAACCAGCAACTGCGTTTCTGCTTCCTGAAAGACGGCACAGACGCACTTTCCCGCACTCCTCCCAAGGCGTGCAGCGAAAACCCCAGGATGCTGCACGAGAAACAAACCGAAGACTCAGAGGGGCAGAGAGAAGGCAGGGGCCCAGGGAACGGCACAACGGTCGGTTCTCTGAGCTGGGTTGCTGCCTGATATCCCAGCTTGGGAGCTAAGAAGCCAGAGAGCCAGAAACACCAGCTGCTGTTCTTCAGTCGTCCAGTCATGTCCGACTCTTTGCGACCCCGTGGGCTGCAGCACGCCAGGCTCCCCTGTCCCCCACTACCTCCCGGAGCTGGCTCAAACTCATGTCTATTGAGTCGGTGACGCCATCCAACCATCTCATCCTCTGTTGCCCCCCTTCTCCTCCTACCCTCAGTCTTTCCCAGCATCAGGGCCTTTTCCAGAGAGTCAGCGCTTCACATCAGGTGGCCAAATGACTGGAGCTTCAGCTGAAACATCAGTAGAAGCAGGGAAAAAAAGCTGCAAAGAATGACTACTCTCTCCAGAAAAAAACCAGGAATGAGGCAGGGCGCCAGTCACACCTCCTCCCCCATCTACCGTCCCAGCCAGGACATCGCTGAGCAGAGATGAAGAGCGCAGTCCCGGTGAGGCCCCCCAAGGTCACACTAACTGGGCAGCAAGGGCAGGCGAGTTCTTCCAGCACCCAGGACAACACGCCCCCCGCCCCGCAACTCTGACACGGGCACTGGGGCCCTGGCCACGAGGAGCCGCCGTCCTCTGGCCAGGGTGCCAAGGTGGGGAGGCGGTCCACACCACAGCACTGAAGATGTGCTAACTCACCAGAGGTGCTGGCAGACTGGGCCCCGCAGGAAGGCTTCTCGGAACCAGAACCAAGTGCACTCCAGTGGGTCAGGCCAAGGAGACAGGAGACATGTCCAGAGCTGTGAGAGACAACCAGGGCGCGGTCAGACCGAGGCTGCACGAGCAGGCAGAGGTCAGACCTACAAGCGCTCTGATGCCTGCGAGCTGAAAACCAGCAACTGCGTTTCTGCTTCCTGAAAGACGGCACAGACGCACTTTCCCGCACTCCTCCCAAGGCGTGCAGCGAAAACCCCAGGATGCTGCACGAGAAACAAACCGAAGACTCAGAGGGGCAGAGAGAAGGCAGGGGCCCAGGGAACGGCACAACGGTCGGTTCTCTGAGCTGGGTTGCTGCCTGATATCCCAGCTTGGGAGCTAAGAAGCCAGAGAGCCAGAAACACCAGCTGCTGTTCTTCAGTCGTCCAGTCATGTCCGACTCTTTGCGACCCCGTGGGCTGCAGCACGCCAGGCTCCCCTGTCCCCCACTACCTCCCGGAGCTGGCTCAAACTCATGTCTATTGAGTCGGTGACGCCATCCAACCATCTCATCCTCTGTTGCCCCCCTTCTCCTCCTACCCTCAGTCTTTCCCAGCATCAGGGCCTTTTCCAGAGAGTCAGCGCTTCACATCAGGTGGCCAAATGACTGGAGCTTCAGCTGAAACATCAGTAGAAGCAGGGAAAAAAAGCTGCAAAGAATGACTACTCTCTCCAGAAAAAAACCAGGAAAATGGTAGCAAAACAGGAAAAAATCGTGCAGATAATCACTCCGCTACTCCACTCGGATGTCACAGAAGAATTGCGGCCCCCACCCTGGTCCCAGGAGCAGAGGGCAAGGGGGGAGCCTGGACTTCCCCTCGGAGTGCCGTCACAGGCACTCAAACCTCCACGGGGAGGGAGGGGGCAGATAAACCAAGCCATGGAGCTGGAACTTTCTTCCCCACCGAGCAGGCTCTGTCCTCCTCCAGTTCCACTGTATCAACGCAGACACCACACGGAGCCTAGATTTCTGCATGCACACAGCACCCCCCTCACCCCCCGCCTGCCCCGCATCTCAGTGGAGGAGGTTAGAAGAGGGCTGCAGAGAGTCAGGACCTTCCTCATCGCCAGCACGTGAGGCAACGCCCCCCTCATATCCGAGGAGGCCACGTGGGAGCAGGTCCCCTCCCCCACCAGCAACAAGGGGCCTCCCCACTGGGGTGTCAGTGGGGGTCAACCGAGGACCCTGGACGTCTGCAGGCAGCCCGCCTTCCCTGTGATGTCGGAACAAACAGGCTAAACCAGCAGGCTCAGTGAGACCCCCGGCACACGACAGAATACGCACTTTTCCACTGAAAATCATTCATCATCCCCCAAACCAGGATGATCTCAAACGGGTGAGAGACGACCGGCGGCTGGCAACACTCAGGAGACAGAGATGTTAGCGCTTAAATTGAGTCCGAAGCGGCAAAAACAAAAATGCCTCGACACGTTAATTGTGAACACCCCTGGAAACACGTGAAAACAGAAAACCTCACTGAAAAAAAGAACAGAAAATCGCAACAAGGAAATACAGATCGTCCTTGACATATGATGGGGTGACATCTGGGTAAACCCATCATAAGGAGAAAATATCATAACTCGAAAATGCACGTAATACACCCAGCTGGACATCGCAGCGCAGTCTCACCTCCTTTCAACATACTCAGAACACGTGCACCAGCCTGCGGTTGGACCAAATGGTCTAACACAAAGCCTGCTTTCTAACGGCTGCTGACTGTCTCACTACATTTACTGAAAACTGCCCTGAAAGTGAAAACCAGAATGGTCGTCCGGGTACAGAGTGGCTGAGTGTTGGCCGCTCACCCCTGTGACCACGTGGCTGGCGGGAGCCGCGGCTCACCTCTCCCGCTCACGACAGAGGATGGCTCCACGTGTCACAGGCCCAGAAAGATCAAAATTCAAGATTCAAAGTAGAGTCTCTACCGAGTGTGTGTCCCTTTCACACCATCAGAAAGTCGTGCTGCTGCACAACAGAAACTAACTCGCCGCTTCAAATCAGCTGTACTCCAACAGGAGGGCTTCCCTGCTGACTCCGTGGCAGAGAGTCCACCTGCCGGTGCTGGAGACGGAGGTTTGATCCTGGAGTCGGGAAGCTCCCCTGGAGGAGGGCATGGCAACCCACTCCAGTGTTCTTGCCTGGAGAATCCCATGGACAGAGGAGGCTGGAGGGCTGCAGTCCAGGGGCTCATGAAGAGTCAGACAAGACTGAGCGACTAAATACCAACAATGCTCCAGTAAATTTTTTTTTTAAAGAAAACACAGAGGGGAAAAAAAAAAAAGAATAATTGAAAATCAAAGTCTAAATTCCCATCTCTGGAAGCTAGCAAAAGGTGAGGAAAATAAATCCAAAGCAAAGGTTTGAAGGAAGGAAGGAAATAATCAAAAGAGTGAAGATAAATAAAAAACAAAACCAAAAAAACAATAGAGAAAATCAATGAAATGATGAGCTGGCTCTTTGTAAAAGTCAATAAAACTGACAAAACCAAAACAGACAGAAAAGGCTCAAATTACCAATTCCAGGAACATAACAGAGGATATTATTATAGATCCTGCAGGCACTGAGAGGATCAACAGCTCCACACACTTAAATTAGACAACATAAGTGAAAGAAACCAATTCCTCAAGAAATGTAAACAGTTACAACTCATTCTGTATGAAATAGGTAATCTGAGAAGCCCTACAGCTATTAAGAAGATTGAGTTCCTCATTATAAAACGCACGTTTTTGTAAGAAAGAGGAAGTCTCCACACCCACATAGTTTCACCAGAGAATTCCATGAAATGTTCAGAGAATTAGTATCAATTCTATACAATATCTGGAGTAGGAAATGGCAACCCATTCCAGTATTACTGCCGGAAAACTCAGTGGACAGAAGAGCCTGGCGGGCTGCCATCCCTGGGGCTGCAAAGAGTCAGACACAGTTGAATAACTGAGTACACACTATACAATATCTTCCAGAAAACAGAATCAGTCGGTTTTATGGAACCAATATGAATCCGTATCAGTATCATATTGGTTCCATAAAATCAACTGGATTTTGTTTTCTGGAGGATATTGTATAGTGTAAGAGTCGGACACGACTGAGCAACTTCTCTTTCACTTTTCACTTTCATGCATTGGAGAAGGAAATGGCAACCCACTCCAGTGTTCTTGCCTGGAGAATCCCAGGGACGGGGGAGCCTGGTGGGCTGCCGTCTATGGGGTCACACAGAGTCGGACGCGACTGAAGCGACTTAGCAGCATGATACTGATACTAACACTATACAAAGAGAAAATCACAGGCCCATATCCCTCAAACATAGATGGAAAAAAATCTTTAACAAAATATTAACAAATAAGAGCTAAGCAACTACTGTATAAGAGAAGAATTATAGATCAAGACAAGTAAGGTTCATTTCTGGAATGCTAGGCTGGTTCAATATTTTCTTTTAATTAATTTATGTGATACTCTATAGATTAAAGAAGGAACGGCTGATTCATGTCAATGTATGGCAAAACCAATACAGTACTGTAAAGTAGAATAAAGTAAAAATAAAATTTAAAAAAATAAATAAAAATAAACCTTTTCATTTTTTAAGAAAAAAAAAAAGAAAATCATACAGTCAAAGCAATCAATACAGAAAAGCATTTGACAAAATTCAACATCTGTGACAAATTCTACCCCCTCAAAAAAGAAAGAAGGGAAATTCTTCAACCTGATCAAGAGCATCTGCAAAACTTCGTGTAATCAGCTAACATCATTCCAAATAGGGGAAGACAGAACGCTTTCCTTCTGCGACCAGGAACAAGGATGTCTGCTCTAATCATTTTCACTCAGCACAGCAGGAGACGTTCCAGGTAATAGAAGAGGTAAGAAAAGATATAAAGCGTACAGATCAAGAAAGTGACAGCGTTCGCCACTCGGTCGTGCCCGACTCTTTGCAACACTGTGGACTGTAGCCCACCAGGTTCCTCTGTCCTTGGGATTCTCCCTGCAAATATACTGGAGTGGGCTGCCCGTTTCCTACTCCAGGGGATCTTCTCGACCCAGGAATCGAACTCGGGTCTCCTGTAACGCTTTACTGTCTGAGCTACCAGAGAAAACCCCTGATCAGGAAGATAGAAATAAAACTGCCCCCATTTGCAGATGACAAGACTGTAGAAAACCCCAAGGAATCTCCAAGACAACGGCTGCTGCTGCTGCTAAGTCGCTTCAGTCGTGTCCGACTCTGTGCGACCCCATAGACAGCAGCCCACCAGGCTCCCCCGTCCCTGGGATTCTCCAGGCAAGAACACTGGAGTGGGGTTGCCATTTCCTTCTCCAATGCATGAAAGTGAAAAGTTAAAGTGAAGTCGCTCAGTCTTGTCCGACTCCTAGCCACCCCATGGACTGCAGCCCACCAGGCTCCTCCATCCCTGGGATTTCCCAGGCAAGGGTACTGGAGTGGAGTGCCATTGCCCTCTTCGCTCCAAGACAACACTTCCTACAAATAATAAATGAGTTGAACCAAGTCACAAAATACAGCATCAGCATATAAAAGTCAACTATATCCCCCTATACTAGCAATGAGCATGTGGACAACCGAATGTATAATCTAATACCATTCATAATTTCTCAAAAAAATACTTAGGTGTGAATGTAACAAAACTTGGATGCTGAAGCCCAGAGAAATCAGTGAAAACTAAAAGAGCATCTAAGGGCTTAGGCTCCCCGGCGGCTCAGACAGTAAGTGCAAGTCGCTCAGTCCTGTGGACCCTGTGACCCCATGGACTATACACTCCATGGGATTCTCTAGGCCAGAGTACTGGCGTGGGTAGCCATTCCCTTCTCCGGAGGATCTTCCCAACCCAGGGATCGACCCAGGTCTCCCGCACTGCAGGCAGACTCTGTACCAGCTGAGCCACCGGGGAGGCAGTCAGACAGGAAAGAACCTGCCGGCAGTGCGGGAGACCTGGTTCGGTCCCTGGGTCAGGAAGCTCCCCTGGAGAAGGGAATGGCAACCCACGCCGGTATTCTTGCCTGGAGAATCGCATGGACAGAGGAGCCTGGCGGGCTCCAGTCCACGGGGTCACAGGAGTCAGACACGACTGAGCGACTAAAGCACCACCACCAAGCCGAGCCTTACAGGATGACCCAGCAACCCCACTCCCGGGCGTATGCACAGGCGAAACCTCAGAAGATGCACGCACCACCACCCAAGATCACAGACGCGCTACTCACAATAGGCAAGGCAGGGAGGCAACCTAAATGCCCATCGATAGAGGGATGCATAAAGCTGTGGCACGTATAAGCAGCGGAGCATCACTCAGCCACAAAAGAGAGTGAATAACGCCACCTGTAGCACCGAGAGACGGGCACAGGTCAGACACAGCAAGACAGGCATCGTGTGACGGCACTTCCGCGTGGAATCTAGAGGAACAGCACGAAGGACTCGCCTACAGAACAGAAGCAGACGCACAGACAGAAGACGAGCTGCGGCTACCCAGGTGGGCAGCGGGGCGGAGAGCAGAAATTAGGAGTTTAGGGCTGACAGACACACTGGCGTAGTCGCCGAATCCTGTCCCACTCTTGCCACCCCGTGGGCTGCAGCCCGCCAGGCTCCTCTGTCCCTGGGATTCTCCAGGCAAGAATACTGGGGTGGGTGCCATTTCCTTCTCCAGGGGAGACAGATAACACTATTATATAGGAAATAGGTGGACAACAAAACCATACTGTATAGCACAGAGAAATGGATGCAATATTTTTGATCACCTACAACAGAAAAGAACTTGAACAAAAATAGATATATATCCGTCTCATCCATCTGTGTACAAATGAGGGCTTCCCTTGCAGCTCAGTGGTCAAGAACCTGCCCGCCAAAGCAGGAGACACAGGTTCGATCCTTGGGTCAGGAAGATCCCCCGGAGAAGGAAATGGCAACACATTCCAGTATTCTTGCCTGGGGAAATCTAACAGACAGAGAAGCCTGGCAAGCTTCAGTCCATGGGGTCACAAACGAGGTGGACACAACTTAGCGTATAAACAACAGTAATGCATTACTGAGTCACACCTGAACTAACACAACAGTGTTATCAACAGTACTTCAATTAAAAAAAAATCAACTCAAAACAGATCATGGGGGACCTCCCTGGTGGTGCAGTGGTTAAGACTCCAAGCTCCTGATACAGGGGGCAACAGTTCAGTCCCTGGTTGGGGAATAAGATCTCACATGCTGTAAGGTATAAAACACTAAAAATAAGTAACCAATAAATTAAAAAAATTTTTTAAAAGAATGAATCATGGATTTAGATGTAAAATGCAAAACTATAAAACTTCGAGGGGAAAAAATTCTCATAGGAGAAAATCTTTAGGCTCTAGGGTTAGGAATGCTAAAAGGATGTCAAACGCATGAGCCACACACAGAAAAACTGATAAATCAGACCTCAGAAAAATCAAAACCTTTCGTTCTGTGAAAAAGAAGATACAAATACAAATCACAGGCTGGGAGAAAATGTCTGCAAAGCACACATTCAACAGAGGACTAGTGTCCAGAGTATAAAGAGCTCTCGAAACTTAACAAGGTGAAAAAAAAAAACAGACCATCCAAGTAAGACAGGGAGAAAAGACATGCAGAGACATTTTACAAAGGAGCGCAGCCAGATGGCAAAGGGGCACATGAGAAGATGTTCAAACATCATCAGCCACTAAAACAAGACAAAGACCTCAGTGAGATGTCCCTACACCAGCCCAGCCAAGGTAAGACACAGTAACACCCAACGCTGGTGAGAAGATGGACAAGCTCTCACGCTGGAAATATAAAATGAAACGGCAGTGCAGGAAAGTGCAGCGCTTTCTTAAAAATCTAAACACGCAGCTACTATGCAACCCAGAGACGGCACGCGTGGGCATTTATCCCAGAGAAATGAAGACCAATGTTCACACAAAACCCACAACATTAAGGCTTGAAAAGTGGAAGTCAAAGTGTCAGTCGCTCACTCAGGTCCAGCTCTCTGTGACCCCATGGCCTCTAGCCTGCCTGGCGCCTCTGTCCACGGGGCTCTCCAGGCAGGAGTACCGGAGTGAAGCCACCTCTACTCCAGGGGACCACCAGGGACGCCCCTCTACAGAGTTCTGATGACAGAGAAGCCAACTCCAGAGAGCTGATTGACTGTATAATTCCATTTCTGTATAATTACTGGAATAAAATTATAGAGACGGAAGGCAGATTAGTGGTTGCCGCAGTTGAAAAGCAGGTGAGGCAGGAGGGAGCCTGTGAGAGACGCTGGTGCTGATGGCGACGCCTGTACTTGACCGTGACATTCTCAGTGTCCTACTGAATGTCGTCACTTGGTTCTGCAGGATACGACGTGTAGGGCAGACGGGGTGGCGGGTACAGGGGACGGCTCTGTATTCTTTCTTACAACTGCAATTATTGCTAAATAAAGAGATCTTTTTATTTAATCAAGTACATTGTGGAAAATAAATGAAGTTACACAGAGCTGCCATGTGACCGAAGATGCGTGATTCTATTTCAAGGCACCTACCTAAACCTGGTAAGACCGTTAGGGCCAGGACTGGCCTGGTGGTCCAGTGGTTATGGGGCACGGGTCTGATCCGTGGTCTGGGAAGATTCCACATGCCCCCGGGCAATGAATAAGCCCACAGGCTACGGAGCCTGAGCTCTGAAACAAGACAGCCCCCCGCAGTGAGAAGCCGGAGCACGGCCGCCAAGAGAGGTCCTGCTCGCGGACCAGAGGGGCGCCCTCGCAGCGATGAGGACCCAGCGCAGGCACAGTGAATTCTTTAAAAAATTTAAGCTTGAAAAAAGGAGCATATGACCACCACACAACTTGACCCCTAATCTTCGTAGCAGCTCTCTTCCTCACAGCCAAAAAGTGGAAGTAATCTGTCCAGCAACCCGTGCGTTCATGAATAAAATGTGGTCCAGCCATGCAACGGAGCCGCCTTCAGCCGATGCTCTGACACACTGCACACCTGGACGAACCCCGAGGACGGACGCTAAGTGAAGGAGTCAGTCCGCGGCTCCACTTCATGGACTGCTGGGAGCAAGCACGCGCAGGGAGACAGAGCAGACGGGGGCTGCCGGGGGCTGCCGGGGGCCGAGAAGGCGGGCATGGGGGTCGGGGGCAGACAGGTACAGGGTTTGTTTCAAGGACAAAAATGTCCCAGAATCACCTGCGGTAATGGCTGAGCAGCCCAGGAATCTACCAAAAATGCAGCGACTCGACCCTTCGTGTGGACGGCATGGTACGCAAACTACATCTCAAATTGTTGGGGGGAAAAAAGCGAGCAGCGACTGGGTTCTAGGAAATTTTAAAAGCACCCACTTTACAGTGATCCTCCCTGTCTCGCTGGAGAATAACTAAATTATTGAACTGTTTTAAAAGGTTAGCCTTCAGCATTCTACAGCTATTTTTAGAAGTGCTCATCATTCCTGGGGCTATGGAAATCGTAATTACGAAGCGTCCTGAAACAGCTCTGTAACCCTGAGGGCTCACTCGGGGCACAGAGCGGCC
>SJYC01101404.1:0-55200 GCA_006408675.1 Madoqua kirkii
CCAGCCCCTGCCCCAGACAGACCCCGCCGCCCCATCCCCAGGGACCCTTCCACATGAGCAGAGTTCCTAGAATCCAGCTGCCTGGTCTGCAGCTCTGCAGCCACCCCTGCCCATGTTCCAGCTAATTCTGTGAGGTGGGAATGCATGAGGGTCACCCCAGCCCTGGGGATTAACAGAGCAGGCACAGAAGGCTTCCCTGCAGGCCCCCATCAGAGGACATGTCACCACCTCTCTCTGATCCAGAAAGGCAGCGGGAATGGCCCCATAACTGCAGGTCCTTTGGAGAGGGCAGAACCTGGTTCTGCCAAAGGTGAAAAGACGCTGTTTTATCAAAAACTAAAGTACAGGAATGGACCCAGCAATACCACTTCTAGGAATATACTCTGAAGAAACCAAAACTGGAAAAGACACATGGATGGATGGATGTGAGAGCTGGACCATAAAGAAAGCTGAGCGCCAAAGAGTTGATGCCTTTGAACTGTGGTGTTGGAGGACTCTTGAGAGTCCCATGGACTGCAAGGAGATCCAACCAGTCCATCCAAAGGGAAAATGAACGGATAAAGAAGCAGTGGTACATGCATACAATGGAATGCTACTCAGCCATAAAAAGGGATGCACTTGAGTCAGCTCCAGTGAGGTGGATGAACCCAGAGCCTGTTACAGAGAGTAAAGTCAGAAAGAGGAAAACAAATACGGCTTATTAACACATCTACAGGGGCTCCAGAAGGATGGTACTGACCAGTCTGTTCACAGAGCAGCAGTGGAGAGGTGGACATGAGAGGACAAACCTGTGGGCAAGGGTGGGGAGAAGAGGGAGAGAGCAAGATGAGCGGAGGGAGCAGCGCGGGTGCGTGCCCACCCGCACAAGCCAACCGGCAGCCAAGGGGTCTCCTGCAGGACTCAGGGAGCCGCACTGGGGCTCTGGAGCAACCCAGCGCGGTGGGAGCAGGCGGGAGGAGGGAGGCAGATCCCAGGGGGAGGGCACAAACGTCGGCCTACGTTGACTCATGTCGATGTAAGGCGGAAATCAAGCCAGTACTACACACCAATCATCAGTCCAAAAATAAATAAACATTTACAAAAACCACAACGAGCACAGGAATGAGCCCAGCTAGTACAGGATGAACCAACCAGTACAGGAATGGACCCAGCAACACCACTTCTAGGCACGTACACTGATGAAACTAAAATTGAAAAAGACACATGGATGGATGGATGTGAGAGCTGGACTATAAAGAAAGCTGAGTGCAGAAGAATTGATGCTTTTGAACTGTGGTGTTGGAGAAAACCCTTGAGAGTCCCTTGGACGGCAAGGAGATCCAACCAGTCCATCCTAAAGGAGATCAGCCCTGGGTGTTCATTGGAAGGACTGATGCTGAAACTACAATACTTTGGGCACCTGATGTGAAGAGCTCACTCATTTGAAAAGACCCTGATGCTGGGGAAGATTGAGTGCAGGAGGAGAAGGGGACGACAGAGGATGAGATGGTTGGATGGCATCACCGACTCGATGGACATAAGTTTGGGTGAACTCCGGGAGTTGGTGATGGACAGGGAACCCTGGCGTGCTGTGGTTCATGGGGTTCCAAAGAGTCGGACACGACTGAGCAACTGAACTGAACTGAACTGAACTGAGTGGGAATGAATGCTCCCAGCAGCATCATGCACAACAGTCAAAAAGTGGAAGAAACCCACCGTCCACCAACAGGAGCTGGTGGCGGGGGAGGCGCTCGGTCGTGTCAGACTCCGTGACCCCATGGACTGTGGCCCGCCAGGCTCCTCTGTCCATGGGATTCTCCAGGCAAGAAGGCTGGAGTGGGTTGCCGTTTCCTACTCCAGGGGATCTTCCTGACCCAGGGATGGAACCCACGCGTCTTGCATCCCCTGCACTGGCAGGCAGACTCTTTACCACTGAGCCAGCAGGGAAGCCCCGACAGGAGAGCAGGGGAAACGCGCTCCACCCACACAAGGGAAGAGAACGCAGCCGTGGAGAGGGACGCCGCCCTGACGCGGCCACAGGGCGGACGGACGCTGGAGACGTTCTAACCGCTGAGAGAGACCAGACACCAACGCCCTCCCGTCACACCCGCTGCCTGCAGGCAACGTGCAGAGCAGGTCAGCCCACAAAGGCAGGAGAAAGCCGCCGGGCGGCTGCCGGGGCTGCAAGGACGGGCCTGCTCGTGGCTAATAGGACTAGGACTTCTTGTGCTAAACGCCACTGAACTGTACACTTTCAACGGTTGGTTTTAAGTGTATCTCACATCAATAATAAAAAGGAACCTCACTCACAAAAGCCCACAAGGATTCAGAGCCCACTTCATGGAGAAAGGGAGGAGAGAAAACCTGGAAACAAGGCAAAATGCCAGCTTTCCCAGGGAAGAGGAGGAAAGCGGGAAACATCTCTCCTCATCAGCTTCTGTCTCAGCACCTTTCTGAGGCTGATCTTCCCGCGACCCTCCAGGAGTGCCAGAGTGTGGACACCACCTCACCACCGTGCTGTCTGTGCCACGGCTTAAAAGTCTGGGGAGGCAAGAACGTGACTTCATCTGATCTACCCATTCTCCCGATGAGAAAACTGAGGCCGAGCTCCCAGAGCTGCTGAGCAGCCGCGCCAGGACCAGAGCTCCCACTCCTGCTTTTCTGCCGTGGCCCCTCCGCTCCCTTTGGAAAACCACCCATCACAAAAGAAGAGCCTGTGGGTCCCTGACCTTCACAGAACGCTCTCAACTCTGCTGCTGCTCTGGCTCCATGACAGAGAGGGCAAAAGTGCAGGTGGAAACGGGCTTCGTAACAGCACCGCATAAGATCGCTCAGGAACGAAGTTAAAGTATTAATCACGCCCGCCAGCCGAGCCGCAGAGCCCGCAACCCCTAAAAGTGTGAAACCCCAGCTGGGCCCTCGCTCATGAGTGTGATGGTGACCGGCAGCGGGGGGACTAGACGCAGACGGGGCTGCACCAACCCCCCCCCAGGGCCTCCCAGTGACCCTGGCCTTGGCCAGTCCACTCGCTTCAGCCAAACGGGCCGGAGCCAAGGGACACATGGGCACTTGCTCCCTCTTGCTGTCCTCAGGGACCCTGAGACCTCCCAGCGACCAGGCCAGGCGGGCCTGCCAGCGGGGGCCGGTGAGAGCTGGATGATGCAGTTACCGCCCACCCCCCGCCAACAGCTAGCCCACCCTAGAGACGTGAGTGAGGCCTGCTCACCAGCTGAACTCAATGACCTCAAGAAGCACCCATCCTCCTCTTGCTCAAATGGTGCGATAAATAAACCAGGGGCTGGCAAACTGCTGCCCGTGGGCCAAATGTGGCCCACGGCTTGTTTCTCTAAATAAAGTTTTATTGGGGCACAGCCATAACCATTCGTTCACAAAATGCCTGTGCCTGCTGTTGCTTTGTAGAGAGACTTTACAGCATAGAGCAAAAAACGTTTACTCTCTGGCCCTGAAATGAGCAGTTGCCACTTTACCCTAAGTTATGCAGGTTGGTAGCTGACAGACCACCATCTGATTGTTACTGATTAGGTCGCTGTGACCAGCTCCACAGGGTAGAGGAGCAGGTGACGCCCCAGATCACACAGGTGGCTCACGCAGGCAGCGGCCACAAAGCAGAACAGAGCTCTGGCTTGTCCAACACCAAAGGCCCTACCTACCCTGTTACAGTGCAGGCTTTCCAGAAAGTGCTCCTAACCGGATCACTAATTTAATATATATTCCACCCCCACCTTCCAGGCCCTCCCTTCCCTCTTCAATAAGCAATGGCAGGATAAAGTTTCAAGTGAACAAAAGTGGGGCCCAAAAGACCCACTTGGAACAGTCCCACCTCTCGCTGGAGATCCTGGGGGCTGGGCCTGGGGGCTGGGGGCTGTCATCCCAGGGAACCTCCCCAATGCGCCAGGGAGCAGAGGAGCTCGGGTGGGTCCCCAAGGCTTTTGAGGACCCCTGCAGGGGCAACTGGTACCCAGAGAGGTTGCTGGGTCCCTGCCCCCCCACTGTCACCCAGAGCCCCCTATAGACCCAGTGCCCTCACAGCACAGACCAGAGGCTCTGCAGAGACCAGACGGGGCAGGAATTCACAGCGGAGCCTGCACGGGAGGGGCCGGCAGGAGAGGGTAAGGGAGTTCACTGACTCGACCCGCCCGTGGCCCGGGTCCCCTCGAAACAGCTCGAGCACAGACAGGTGTTGCCAGTGATGGCGACGTGAGCGGTGAGCGGCACACACAGGCAGATCTCAGTGAGACAGGCTGGGACCCGGGGCCCTTTGCCACGGTACCTGCACCTGGACGCGCCTCTGCTCCAGCAAAAAAACCATCAGGAACTAAAAATAACACTGCATGGGCAGTTGGGGCAAATCCTGCACAAAAGATACAAACAGACCAAAAATCCCACCTGCCGCTTCTGAAGAGCAGGGAGCGGAAGCAGGGTACTGGGCACGCCCCTGCACGCAACACTGCCTCATGGGCAGCGGACCACCTAAGCCACCCATCTGACCCCTGGACACACCCTGCCCTCACCTCATGCAAGGAGCTAGCTGCTTTCCCCTCGGCGAAGAAGCAAGGGAACCCGCTGGTTGTCCTTGCCCCCTCTGGCTGCAGCAGGGGCCCCAGTAAAGACCCTGCCTGGCCTCAATTTCTACTGATTAAGGAGGCCAAGAACCCTGGTCAGTAACAACAGTCTCAACTTTGTGCAGAGGATTTCATTTAATGGTCAACGTCGCCAGAGATATGTCATTACCCCATTTTCAGGAAGAGGAAACTGAGGCCCAGAGAGGTCAGCAGGCTGGCCCAAGGTCACACAGCAGTCATGTGTCAGAGCACAGGCACCACCTGCTTGGAGGACACCGAGCATGCATGGAGGGCTGGTCAAATACTCCCCAAAGCTGCAAAGACTCAGGAGCAAGAACAGAGACGTAAAACCACGGGAGCCCTGCTCCATCCTGGGCCGCAACACTCTCCACTTGGATACTGGACACCCCGACCACAGCCTTGGAGGAGGATGCTCTGGATCCCTACACACTCATTCCTGCCAGGACACAGGCACCGTCCAGGCTCTGGGCCTGCTGGAGTCAGAAGGATGTCTGAGAAGCTGAACCTGCCTTCATCCTTGTCCCTCCTCCCAGGACGGGGCTATTCAAACACAGAGGCACTGGGCAGATTTCACAATAGGTGGTCAGCAGACACATCAGGATGGACAGACACTGGGGGAGAGAAGCAGGACAAAACGCTCACATCCCTCCAGCTCCAAGGCTGGCCTGGTCAAAGCACAAAGGCACCTGCTGGGCTCAAAAACCGTCACTGCACCTCTCTGGGCCTCAGTTTCCCCTTCTCTAAAATGGGTGTAAAAATACTTCCTCCACCCCCAGGGTGGATTGTGAAGACACCACAAGATCACAGGCATGGAAGTGCCTGGCCCAGGTAGGCAACGACACGTATTCTGACAAAAGCTGGCGATAAAATGCAAATAATAATAATCAAGCTACCCACAAAGATATACATAAAGTTTTTTATTATTTTATCTTATTCTATTTTATGTGATGGCATTGTTTATTACAATGGAATTAAGTAAGCCTGGTAAAGAAATCATTTTTGCCTCAAGACGTGGAGCATCGTGGAGCTGGCTGAGTGATACCCTGGAGGTAGTTCCTGTCTTCTGGGAAAGCCCCAAAGCACCTCTGCTTCCCACAGGTCACTGACCCCACAGCCAAGCACGGGGCACGTTTCACTGGGGAATCTGCCAGGCGTTTCAGGTGACTGCACGCCCCAGCGGCCTGAGAGCTGTGCAGACACGCCGGGAGAGGCCGGAAAACTGTCCAGGGGCAGCAACGAATGTTACATAACAAGAATCCCGTTCTGTCCAGGGGCAGCACGAACGTTACATAATAAGAATCCTGTTCTGTCCAGGGGCTGCAACAAATGTTAGATAATGATACTACTATTCCCAGACACTTCCGGTAAGAATCCAGGTGTTTCAGTATTTTTTTGAGAATAAACCCCAAAAGCTATTTCACTGGGCCTAGTCTGGGTAGGGTGTCTACACTAACCCACATGGGCCTCAGGGTTTAGGGGAAGCCGCTCAGCCGTGGGGGTCAGGGGTCCCGCAGGAAACCTACTGGGACCTGGCTAGGTCCCGTCTCCTTTCTGAGGCCCAGTGTTCTCCCAAACGCTGGACCTGGGCCCCCAAGCACCAGCATTCTGGAACCCTGATTCACCTTGGTTAATTCTGAGGTCCCCTCCACCCCTAGTTTCTCTGAGAGGTGGGACTGAGCCCACCCCGGAGTAGAAAGCTGACAAAAGAGAAGTGCTCACCTCTCTCCCTGTTCCTCCAATGAAGTCCGACTAAATCCAGGAATCACCTCTGCAGAAAGGGGCTCCATCTGAGAACAACACGGCGGGATGCCAGGTGGAAGCAGGAGGGACTTGGGGGAGGGGAGGGGCAGGGGACGAAGACATAAGGAAGCCGATCGCAGCCCGCAGTGAGGGGCGCTACAAATCCACGTGGACGAGTGAGGGGCGCTACAAATCCACGTGGACAAGTGAGGGGCGCTACAAATCCACGCGGACGAGTGAGGGACGCTACAAATCCACGCGGACGAGTGAGGGACGCTACAAATCCACGCGGACGAGTGAGGGACGCTACAAATCCACGCGGAGTGAGGGATGCTACAAATCCACGCGGACGAGTGAGGGGCGCTACAAATCCACGCGGACGAGTGAGGGACGCTACAAATCCACGCGGACGAGTGAGGGACGCTACAAA
This sequence comes from Madoqua kirkii, assembly GCA_006408675.1. Lineage (NCBI taxonomy): Eukaryota > Metazoa > Chordata > Mammalia > Artiodactyla > Bovidae > Madoqua > Madoqua kirkii. The sequence continues at coordinate 6,754 of SJYC01101404.1, forward strand.
TCCACGCGGACGAGTGAGGGGTGCTACAAATCCACACGGACAGCTACAGAATTGAAGCCACAAATGTAATTTTCAATTTCCAAGCAGCCATGTTTCAAACAGAAAAAAGAAAACCAGTTGAAATGAATATTTATAATGTATTTTCTGTAATCCAAGACATGTAAAATACTGGCATTTCAACTTGCGGCACGAGCCAGGTTTCAAGGGCTCAACAGCTCTGCGGGGCGGGAACCACCACACTGAAGGAACAGAGCTGACTGGCGCCGACCTGGGTATCGCCCAGGAGGCAACAGCCCTGTACGCACAAGGCAAGACCCTGGCTCAGCGCTCCGGCTTCGCCCTGGACTGGCTGGGCCCGGGGGTCCGGCCTGTCTAAGCTTGATCCTCCCTGATGGGGAGCCCTGAGCTGACCCATCCTTCTGAACGGACTGCTTTTCTCAACCACAAAAGGGGATGATTTGAACGTGGCTGTGTGCAGTCTAAAGGAGATCATATCGCCAAGCATCAAAGCCTCCTTCAGGGGGACTGTAAACACAAGCGGTGGACTCGGAGCCAGATGGATAGAAAAGCAATCCCCAAACGACTCCGGGAGCCGGAGCCTCGACAGCGCGGGAGGGGCCCAGCCAGCAGCAAAGGGGGCGGGTCCTCCCGCAATGCAACGCACAGACTGGACCCACACAGGTACCAGACACAAGGGCCAAGTCCCGATGGAAGAAATAACACACGCGTGCACAGTGAAACACGGAAATGATCAGAAGAGAGCAGGGGAGGATGTCTCATGGCAATGGGCTCGGAATGACTCGGAACAGAGAAATCCTGGGACATCAGAAGGCAGAGTCAATGAATGAATCCGTCCAGTCCAGGCCATGGTTTTTCCAGTGGTCAAGTACACATGTGAGAGCTGGACCATCAAGAAGGCTGAGCGCTGAGGAATTGATGCTTTTGAACTGTGGTGCTGGAGAAGACTCTTGAGAGTCCCTTGGACTGCAAGGAGATCCAACCAGTCAATCCTAAAGGAAGTCAACCCCAAATATTCATTGGAAGGACTGATGCTGAAGCTGAAGCTCCAATCCTTTGGCCACCTGATGAGAAGAGCCAACTCACTGAAAAAAACCCTGATGCTGGAAAGATTGAGGGCAAGAGGAAAAGGGGGCAACAGAGGATGAGATGGTTAGATGGCATTACTGACTCAATGGACATGAGTTGAGCAAACTCCAGTAGATGGTGAAGGACAGGGAAGCCTGGCATGCTGCAGTCCATGGGGTCACAGAGAGTTGGACACGACTTGGCAACTGACCAGTGAAGTGAACGAGCGATGTCGTGCAGGAGGCCACTCTCCGGCCCGGTGCCCTCCTCCATCCTGTCCTAGTCCCAGATGAATCCACAGAAGGGAGACCCAGATTCCCAGCAGAAGCACCTTTCCTCCCCGAGGGTGGGAACACTGGACGTGGAATTTCTCCAGCGTGTGAGGTCACCCTTGCCTCACACTCCAGAGGAAAGATGGGCCTCCTCCTGTAGGAAAGTAATCTGGCTAAGGAGAGTGGTGAGAGAGCCTCAGCTTTGCCATCCTGAGACCAGACGGGCCTTGGGCTGCTCACCGCTTTAAAATGTGCCTTCTGAAAGGAGGGCCGTGAATACCCACATTACCGGCAGCATCACTCACAACAGCCAAAAGGTAGACGCAACCCAGTGTCCATGGCCGGATGAACAGATACACAAAGTGTGGTCCAGCCACACAGCGGAAGGTGGTGGCTGTTCAGTTGCTCAGTCCCGTCGGCGCTTTTGCAACCCCATGGACTGTAGCTCTCCTGTCCGTGGGATTTCCCAGGCAGGAACCCTGGAGTGGGTGGCTATTCCCTTCTCCCGGGGATCCTTCCCACCCAAGGATCACACCCGAGTCTCCTCGGCAAGTGGATTCTTCACCACTGAGCCACCAGGGATTATTGAGCTTTAAAAGGGAGGGAAATTCAGACACAAGCCTCAACAGGAATGAACCTGGAGGACACTATGCCCAGTGAAATAAGCCAGACACAGAAGGAGCGGTGACGTGTGTTTTTACTTATATGAGGACTACAGTCATGCAATCCAGAGACAGAGAGCAGGATGGTGGGGGCCAGGGGCTCGGGGAGGAGACGGGCAGTGAGTGTTTATGGGGACAGAGCGTCAGTCTGGGACGATGGGAGGCTCTGGAGAGGGATGGTGTGATGCTGGTCTGACAGTGTGAATGCTCTTAATGCCACTGAGCTGTGGGCCTAACGTGGTTCAGTCAGTGAGTCAGTTCAGTCGCTCGGTCATGTCTGACTCTTTGCGACCCCGTGGATTGCAGTACACCAGGCTTTCCCGTCCTTCACCATCTCCCGGAGCTTCTCAAACTCCTGTCCATTGAGTCAGTGATGTCATCCAACCATCTCATCCTCTGTCGCCCCCTTCTCCTCCAGCCCTCAGTCTTTCCCAGCATCAGGGTCTCTTCCAGTGAGCTGGCTCTTCACATCAGGTGGCCAGAGTATTAGAGTTTCAGCTTCAGCATCAGTCCTCCCAATGACTTTTCAGGACTGATTTCCTTTAGGATGGACTGGTTTGATCTCCTTGCAGTCCAAGGGACTCTCGAGAGTCTTCTTCAGCACCACAGGATGGCGGGGTCCAGGGGCTGGGGGAGGAGATGGTGAGTGAGCGTCTTAATGTAGTTAAGAGGGTAAATTGTATGTTACATACATCTTAGCACAACTTAAAAATGTTAAGTGCAAAACAGTGCTTCCCACATCGATTTCCATCCAACTCCTTACTGCTCACTTACAGCTTCCCTCCCTGCCTTCAAGTCAGGCCCAACTGCGGCTTCTCAGGGAGGCTCACCCTGCCCACCCTCCATCCCAACCCCTCACCAGGCTCTCCTTCCCACCGGGGCCACGGAGGTGCCAGTCTGCCAACCCTCTTCTCGTCATCTGCCTCCTCCTCAGCTAACACTGAGCGAGCAGAAAGGAGGCAATCATAAACGTGAGGGTGGAAACAAACATAGAAAAACAGAGCAAAAAATGAGACCAAACTTGGTTCTTCGAAAAAGTCAATAAAGTTGACAAACTGTTCATTTAGAATGGTCAGGAGGGGGAAACGCTCAAATCACCAAACTCAGAAATGAAGGGGGGAACTTCTACCAGCCTCGTGGGAACAGAGAGGAAGACAAGGGCACGCTAGGAACGACGGAGGGACAATGAACTAGATGCGGAGAGGAATCGTACAGATTTCAGTGAAATGCAAACCAACCACCGGGACTCAAGAAGAAACAGAAGACCTGGGCACACGAAGACCAGGTAGGGAGCCAGTTAGCAAACTCAAAACTTCACACATAGAGATGCTCCGGCCCAGGCAGCCTCACTGGTGAATTCTACCAAACATTTAAAGAATTAATTTCTCCAAAACGTACAGGTCCTCCTATCACAGCAGCACTGTTCTTAACAGCCAAGACACGGACACAACCTTAGTGTCCATCGCCAGAGGAACAGAAGGAAGATGCGGCTCCTAAATACACCAGAATACTGCTCAGCCATTAAAGAGTGAGATGACGTCATGTGCAGCAACCCGGATGGACCTGGAGGTCATCACACCAAGGGAAGCCAGAGAAAGACAAAGATCACACGACATCACTTACACGTGGAATGGCAAACACGGCACAAATGAACGCAATCAGACTCACAGGCACAAACAACAGACTTGGGGAGGCCAGGGGGGTGTAGAGGAAGGGGACGGAACTGGGAGCTTGGTCAGCAGACGCAAACGACTGTCTGCAGGATGGACAAAAGCAAGGTCCTCCCAGGAGGCTCAGCGGTGAGGAATCCACCGGCCAGTGCAGGAGACACAAGAGAGTCGGGATTGATCCCTGGGTCGGGAAGATTCCCCTGGAGAGGAAATCGCAACCTGTCCCAGTATTCTTGCCTGGGAAATCCCATGGACAGAGGAGCCCGTCGGGCAACAGTCCATGGGGTCACAAAGAGACACAACTGAGCATGATACATCGACACGAAACTATATATATAGTTATAAAAATGTACCAAAAAAAGGATTTATACATGTGTGTAATCACTAAATCACTGTGGTACAGCAGAAATTAAATTTATGACATCGGAAACCAACTACACTTGAATTTTTTTTAAAAAGAATACCAACTCACTGCAAATTCTTCCAAAAAAATAGAAGAGAATATACCCCAATAATTTTTCAAGGCCGATATTGCCGTGACACCATCCCAAAACAACTACAGACCCATAGCTCTCATGCACACACACACAAAGAAGCCCAGCAAATTCTAGAAAACTGAGTCTGGCAGCTTATAAAAAGGATTATAAACCATGACTAAGTGGGATTTATCCCAAGAATGCAAAATTGGTTTAACATCGAAAAATCAATTAATGTAAGACACTCTATTAATAAAGGACAAAATGCAGCTGAGTGTCCCAAGAGATACAGAAAAGGCACTTGACACAGCCCCACTTCATGACGTAAACGCTCAGCAAAGAAAAGAGAGCCCCTTCAGCCTGACAGACGGCATCCGATCGGCGCCTACCACCACCATCACAAGCGATGGCGAACGGCTGGAGGCTTCCCGAGATCGGGAGCCAGACCCGGCTCGCCTCCTCACCACCTCCATTCAACGGGGAACCGAGGGTTCCAGCCAGGGCGCCCGGGCAAGACAGAGAAACCGAGGCACCCAGGCTGGAAAGGAAGAAATGTGGGAAGACCTCTCCTCCCAGGTGAAGTCTGCCTCCCTCCCGGGGGCTGCCCCGGCCCCCGGCCGCCTCTGTCCACCCGTCCCTCTGCTCGTGGTCCCCCTCCGAGATCAAGACAGTCTTCTTGCCTGAAGAACTGCCTGGCTCCCAACTGTCTCCGCCACATAGTCTAGCTTTCCCGGTGGCTCAGAGGTAGAGGCCTACCTGCCAATGCAAGAGACGTGGGTTCGATCCCTGGGTCGGAAAGATCCCTGGGAAGAGGAAATGGCAGCCCACTGCAGTATTCTGGCCTGGAGAATCCCATGGACAGAGGAGGCTGGCATGAGGCTATTCATAGGGTCAAAAAAGAGTCAGATACAACCCCAGCTGTGGATCGAACCAGCTCTGGTGTGGCTGAGCCCACATCCCATCACCAGCAGGCCCATCCCACGGGGTGGGGACTACCTGATGACCTTCTGGCCCAATGCCACACCTTTCATGCAGTACGTGTGTGTGCATGTAAGTCGCTTCAGTCATGTCCAACTCTTTGCGACTCTATAGACTGTAGTCTGCCAGGCTCCTCTGTCTGTGGGATTCTCCAGGCAAGAACACTGGACTAGGTTGACATACCCTCCTCCAGGAGATCTTCCCGACCCAGGAAAGGAACCTGCATCTCTCACATCTCCTGCACTGGCACACAGGTTCTTCCCACTAGCACCTCCTGGGAAGCCCTTCTGATAGGACACATATCCATAGATAAAAGCTCTCAGGGGTCCCTAAAACTCTTCAAAGAGGGGAGTAGCATCCTCAGACCAAAAGTCTGAGGAGGCCTGTGCTACGCTGCCACATTCACCCTGCAAGGAGCAGAAAGGGAAGCTCGGGTGTCATCCCTAAGACGACAGGGGGTGGGAAGGGCTGTGGTCGTCGTTCAGTCGCTTAGTCGTGTCTGACTCTTCGTGACCCCACGGACGGCAGCACGCCAGGCTTCTCTGTCCTTCATCATCTCCCGGAGCTTGCTCAAACTCATGTCCACTGAGTCAGTGAAGCCACCCAGCCATCTCATCCCGTTACTCCTTCTCCTCCTGCCCTCAATCTTTCCCAGCATCAGAGTCTTTTCCAAAGAGTAAGCTCTTCACATCAGGTGGCCTAAGGACTGCACCTTCAGCTTCAGCATCAGACCTTCCAGTGAATATTCAGGACTGATTTCCTTTAAGACTGACTGGTTTGATCTCCTTGCAGTCCAAAAGACGCTCAAGAGTCTTCTACAGCACCACATTTATAAAGCATTGATTTTTCAGTGCTCAGCCTTCTTTATGGTCCAACTCTCACATCCATACATGACTACTGGAAGAACCGTAGGGTTGACTACACAGACCTTTGTCAGGAAGTGATGTCTCTGCTTTTTAATACACTGTCTAGGTTTGTCACAACTTTTCTTCCGAGGAACAAAGCATCTTTTAATTTCATAGTTGCAATTATTGTCCACATTAATTTTGGAGCCCAAGAAAAACGAAATCTGACAGTTTCCATCATTTTCCAGCAATTTCCCCCATCTGCTTGCCATGAAGTGATGGGAATAGATGCCATGATCATAGTTTTTTGAATGTTGAGTTTTAAACCAGCTTTTTTACTCTCCTTTCACCTTCATCAAGAAGCTCTTTAGTTCCTCTTCATTTTCTGCCATTTAAGTGGTACCATCTGCATATTTGAGGTTATTGGTATTTCTCCTGCAAATCTGATTCCAGCTTGTGCTTCATCCATCCCAGCATGTTGCATGACGCACTCTGCATAAAAGTTAAATAAGCAGGGTGACAATACATAGCCTGGCGTATTCCTTTCCCAATTTGAAACCAGTCTGTTGCTCCATGTCCAGTTTTAATTGTTGCTTCTTGTCCTGCCTACAGATTTCTCAGGTAGCTGGTAAAGTGGTCTGATATTCTCATCTCATTAAGAATATTTCAGTTTGTTGTGATCCAAAGTCAAAGGCTTTAACATAGTCAATGAAGCAGAAGTAGATTTTTTTTTTTTGGAATTCCCTTGCTTTTTCTATGATTTAGCATATGTTGGCAATTTGATCTCTGGTTCCTCTGTCTTTTCTAAATCCAGCTTGTACATCTGGAAGTTCTCAGTTCACATGCTGTTGAAGCCTCGATTGTAAGATTTGAGCATCACTTTGCTAGCATGTGAAATGAGCACAATTGTGCAGTAGTTTGAACATTCTTGGGCATTACCTTTCTTTGGGACTAGAATGAAAACTGACCTTTTCCAGTCCTGTGGCCACTGCTGAGTTTTCCAAATTTGCTGGTATATTGAGTGCAGCATTTTCACAGCATCATTTTTTAAGATTTGAAATAGCTCAGCTGGAATTCCATCACCTCCAGTAGCTTTTTGTTCATAGTGATGCTTCCTAAGGCCCACGTGAGTTCACACTCCAGGATGTCTCGCTCTAGGTGATTGACCACACCAGTATGGTTATCTGGATCATTAAAAGCCTTTTTGTATAGTTCTTCTGTGTATTCTTGCCACCTCTTCTTAATACCTTCTGCTTCTGTTAGGTCCGTACCATTTCTGTTAGGTCCGTACCATTATTGTGCCCATCTTTGCATGAAACGTCCCCTTGGTATCTCCAGTTTTCTTAGAGATCTCTAGTCGTCCCCCTTCTATTGCTTTCCTCTATTTCTTGGCACTGGTCGCTTAAGAAGGCTCTCTTCTCTCTCCTTGCTATTTTCTGGAGCTCTGCATTCACTGGGTGTATCTTTGCCTTTCTCCTTTGCTTTTTCACTGCTCTTCTTTCCTTAGCTATTTGAAGGCCTCCTCGGACGACCACTCTGCCTTCTTGCATTTCTTTTTCTTGGGGATGGTTTTGGTCATCACCTCCTGTACAGTGTCACAAACCTCTATCCATAGTTCTTCAGGCACTCTGTCGACCAGATCTAGTCCCTTGAATCTACCCATCACCACTGTATAATCATAAGGAATTTGATTTAGGTCATAGCTGAATGGCCTAGTGGTTTTCTTCACTTTTTTCAATTTGAGCCTGAACTTTGCAATAAAGAGATGATGATCTGAGCCACAGTCAGCTCCAGGTCTTATTTTTGCTGACTGTATAGGGCTTCTCCATCTTCAGCTACAAAGAATATAATCAACCTGACTTCAGTACTGACCATCTGGTGATGTCCGTCCATGTGTAGAGCTGACGGAAGGCAGGGTCCCTAATTCTGCACCATGGGGTGGACGGCTGCCTGGCGCAGGTCCTGGCAGCCAGGCTGGCTCCCTCTGCCTTGGTTTACTCCCCTGGAGAATGGGTATGAGGACATAAGTGCCCACTTCTCCGGACTGTATCACAGATGGGGTGCGTCCACACGTGGAACCCTGCTGGCCCACACGCTCACTGTTATCCTGATTCTTTTAAATTTATTTTTTTATTGAAGGATAATTGCTTTGCAGAATTTTGCTGTTTTCTGTCAAACCTCAACGTGACCCAGCCACAGGTACACATATATCCCTGATTTTCACGACGTAAAGTCATCAAGATGGGCCATCGAGAAAGAGAGATGGAGGGAAAGACGGCTCTGGGAGCCCGTCTGGCCCTGCAGTGTCAGTGGCAGCCTGGACCCCCTAATGCACCCTCAACCCTGGTCTGAGTGGGTGTCCGCGCCCCTCAACCCAAAGACCCTCATCAGAAACAGGCTGATGGAGAGAGAGCAGGATCCAGACACTCCTGCCGTCACTCCCCGGCCCAGGGCAGCCCCGAGGACCCCGAAGAATCAGGACACACCCACACCAGGTGGCCCCCCACGCAGTTTTGGACCATTTTCCTGCAGGAAAGCCAAGAAGCCTTGAAACCCTTGGAAACCCAGAGCGTGCCAATTACCACCCCGTGTCTGGAGAATCATTAACCATACACACCAGGCTCGCCACAGCCGTCTTCAGGAATTCCACCCCCAGCTTCACCTGGACTCTGCGTTCAACAACAAAACCATTTAACCACAACTGAAGGTTTGCCCCACCCCCCCTTCCCCAGGCGCCAGCTTTGTGAACACCCCAGCAGTCGTCCAGGTGGGTGTAAACCCACGTGCCACCTGCCACAACCCAGCATCCTGGAGATGGGTGGCAGGGAGCGGCCAGAATGTCCCCAGGTCTGAACCCTCAGGGTGAGGCCAAAAAAGAGCGGGCCAGCGGCCTGCCTGGGAGCTGGACACCCGCATGGGAGTGAAGTCTGGACCCACTGATGCCATCCAGCCATGTGACAAGGGCTACTCTGAACCGGTGCCCTCCCAACCCTGGGCAACAAAGAAGCAAGACCTGGTCCTTTCCTGGCGGCCTGCCTGCCTGGTGACGGGTCCCCCACACAGCACAGGCCAATGCGATAGCTTGCCAGGCCCCGTCCAGGGTGATGGGGGCGGGGATCGAGAAAATCCTGAGCAAGGAGCCGCTTGCCCTGGGCTTTGAGGGGCGCGGTCAAGCGGGCAGAAGCGCCCCTCCACCACTCACCCAGCCTGCCTCCTCCGCGGGGCAGGGGGCCCAGAATTTCCAGGAAGATTCCAGGGCTCATTTCCCTCCTCTAAGCCAGGCCCCAGCAGGTGTGACCCTCTTCCTGGGCCCCTCCTGGGACCCAGTCTGAAGAGCGACGGTCCTGCGGCTTCGTCCTGCCCTTCACCAGGCCCAAGCCAGGCCACAGGCCCCTGAGAGCCGCCCCCACCCGGCCGGGACGGCAGGCCCTGCCTCTCTCTCCTGCGCAGCCCTCGGAGGAGCCCTGAGCGAGCGCAGTTTGGGGCAAGACACCCTGTCCACAGCGGGGACCCACCTGCCAGAACCGGGAGGGCTGGGCTGAATCCTACCCACCCTCCTCTCCCTGCCCACGGGGGCTCCAAAGCAGAACCCTTTTCAAGGGGCCCAGTCTAAAGAGAATCAGTCTTCCCTGAAATCACTCTGTCACAGAAGGGCCTGGGACACCCCCATTTCTCCAGCAGCCCCTCCCATCTCTTACCTTCCAAACACCTTCCAGCCCTCTCTGAACCTTGTGAGAAGACTCCCGAACCCTAAACAAAGGCTTTAATTCAAACACCTGAAACACCCACCTCCTGATCATTAAGAGAGGCGTGATCAGGAATAGTTTCCATCTCTAAAAATCTGTAATGTGCTTACACTGCTTTATTGACGGGCTTTCTCAGTCCAAAAGAGATTTTTTTTTTAATACTTAGCAGCTTGAGGTCACAGGAGAATTATAAAGTCAATGTATGGATGTTTTCCTTGCAGAGAACTACGCTTGATGAGTTAATAAGACACCAACAAGTGTAAAGACCCATAAGCTGGAGAGGGCTCTTGGGAGTCCCCTGGACAACAGGGAGATCAAACCAATCAGTCCTAAAGGAAGTCAACCCTGAATATTCATTGGAAAGATGGATGCTGAAGCTGAAGCTCCAATACTTTGGCCACCTGATGGAAAGAGTCGACTGCTGGAAAAGATCCTGATGCTGGGAAAGATTGAAGGCAAAAAGAGAAGAGGGTTGCATAGGATGAGATAGTCAGATAGCGTCCTTTACTCAGTGGACATGAATATGAGCAAACTCTGGGGAACAGTGAAGGGCAGGGAAGCCTGGCGTGCTGCAGTCCATGGGGCTGCAGAGAACTGGACACAAGTCAGTGAACGAACAACAAAGATGAAAGTCTGTGACATCAGGATACAATGCCTTAGGGAAGCAGGGGGTATAAATCCAGGAAAGGAGAGGAGCAAAGAACATCCCCTATAGGCCCTCAGTTATCTGTCAAGAAAAGGTGGGGATCAAGTCACACTTTAGGCTGCAGTAGATACGGTTAAAGTTAGGAACAGTTCCTTTCCGAACAGCAGTGTTTACTCCCCAGACCAAGCTCTACATCCTTGGCAGATATTCAGACCTACGAAGCACAACTTTAGAAGCTGGCGTGAAAATGCAGCGGGGCACTTCCTGGTGGTCCTGGCGGAGACTCCGCCTTCCAGCACAGCGGGTGTGAGTTAGCTCTCTGGTCGGGAAGCTGAGATCCCACAGACCTCTTGGCCAAAACACCAACTCACGTAAAAGAGAGCATCACATTCAGGAAAGACTCTAAACACGGTCCACATCAAACAGTCTTCAAAAACAAGACCACTCAGTGCTCTGGGACCCTTTATTTGGCAGAGAGAGTTGGCAAAAGCGAGTAACACACTCTTTCTGGAAGCTAAGTCTGGACAGTTCAACCGCGTTGAGTTTGGGTACCACATATAACCCTGGGCTTGCCCAGCAAGAGCCAGCAGAGAGACAGAATGTTCCATCACAGGTGTCCACCAGTGAGGAATTCCAGAAGACACCTGGGCGTGGGCAGGTGTGTGACGACATCGTCGTGTGGCGACCTGGGAGGCCCTGAGACCCTTTCAGGCCCCCAGCAAGGCAGGGACGTGGCAGGGACATGCAGATGTTGGCCTCCCCCGGCCCCGCTGCCTTCTCAGGAAAGCGTAGATTCCCAGGAGTGGAAGGGAGAAGACTGTGAGCCTCTCGACAGCTTCATGAAGGGATCTGAGTGTGTCAGCGTCTAACGGACGCGTGAATCATAATGAGGACGACTATATGCCTAAGACAAAAGACGAGAAGGAAGGAAAGAAAGCGGGAGGGGGAGGGAAGGATGGGTAGTAGGGAGGGAGAGAGGGGTGCGAGGGAGAGGAAGGAAGGAACGGAGGAACTCGGCGGCTGTGACCTCCGGAGCCTGTGGCTCCATTCTGTCCTGGAAGCACTCTGGAAACCTCCCCAGGGCTGCTCCCAAGCCCGCCCCGCCCCTCCCAGCACTGGCTTCTTCTCCCCCCAGAGGTGACAGGAGCCTCAGCCGGCCCAGCTCGGGCACATCCGTCAGCTCTGACCCCAGCGCACTGGCCCCGAGCCCCAGGCCGGCTCAGGTCTGCCCGGTGGGGACGCCGGCTCCCCTTCCCCTCCCACCAAGACCGGAAGCCCCTTCAGTGGCGGCCAGGCCTGTGCTGGAGGCATCCTGGACGCCCCCTGGATGCCCAGAGACCCGCTTCAGAGCGACCGCGGGAGCCAGTGACAGCAGCATTTTGAGGCCCTTCACAGCATTTCCTGCATCTGCTTTCAAAGAAAAAAAGGAAAGATCTATCACCTCAGCTAGTGTGACCAGAGACTCTGCTTTTCACTTGCTGGCTACAGTTTTTCTCACACAGTGGTAACAAGAGAAACAAACTTCTAACGGGAGGAGTTTTCCTCTGGGTGACGTGTGCGGTGTGGGGGCTCAGGGCTGGGCTCTTCCAGGCTGCCTGGTGCCACCCCAGCCCCCATATTCCCTTGCTGTGTGGTCTGGGGCAAGTGGCTTCACTTTTCCGGGCTTCAGGCTCCTGATCTGTAAAATGCAATAACCAATTGCACCAATCTCTTTATAGAGGTTTTTTTGTTTTTTTTTTTGATGTGGACCATTTTTAAAAAACTTTATTGAATTGGTTAAAATGCAGAAGCTGAAGTTCTAATACTTAGGCCACCTGATGGGAAGAGCCAGCTCACTGGAAAAGACCCTGAGGCTGGGCAAGATTGAGGGCAGGAGGAGAAGGAGGTGACAGAGGATGAGATGGTTGGATGGCCATCTCGATGGACATGACTGAGCAGACTCTGGGAGACAGCGCAGGACAGGGAAGCCTGGCGAGCTGCGGCCCACGGGGTGGGACTCGACTGAGCGACTGAAGGAAGACAGCATTGTTTCTGCTTTAGTTTCGGATTTTTGGCCCCGAGGCATGCGGGCTCTTAGCTCCCCGACCAAGGACTGAACCCACATCCCCTTCAGTGCAGAGCAGAGTCTTATCCACTGGTCCACCAGGGAAGTCCTTCTCTTCCTGGAGTTTCAGGAAACTTGGATGAGATCATCTACAGCAAGGTACCGCGACATGCTGGGCAGAAGGGAAGAAACTTCAGCTGCCAGAACAAGAACCAGAACATTCCTGATAGCTCCCAGGGCATCACAGCCATGATCTGACACCGCAGGCCTCGGCCCGGTGTTCTTAGGTTCCTTCCTTTCCCAGACTGGGCTGGGGACGCTCTCTGTGCCTGCAGCCCCTGACGGCCCCCTGCATCACGGCTCCTGGGCCGCCAGCACTGACTGACGCCCCACATCTCCCCTCCAGCCCGGGACCTCCGGGGCGGCCCCCTGCGCCCAGCTCTGGGCCCCCAGATGACTATTAGATGGGCTCATGTTTGCAAGACACAGAGAAAATCCAGTATAACCTAGATCACCTCTGATGAATGCCCAGTCCCTTATTTGGGTGGGCGGGTCAAGGCCAGGTCACAAGGGTCCCCTGGCCTGGGTCTGAGCCCTTCACCCAGTCAGTCCCAGGTGAGGGCGAGGGAGCTTCCAAGACAAAAAACGATCGGGCCTTTGGGCTGATTTCCTCCTCAATCTAGTCCTTCCCACAAAGCAGAGGATTCAATAAACTGGCCCCGGGGGTGACCTGGAAGATCCGAAATGTCCCCTCCGCAGGGCTTGGGACAGTGTGAAACGCAGGGAGGCTATGCTTGTACTTTGTTCTCCAGGCTTTTCCAGCCACACACTCCCCCACCCCTGACTCCAGGAGCAACTACCAACTCCAAGTCTGGAAGCCTGCTGCCAAGCTGGGCCTTGGGTTTACCAGGCAGAAGCTGGAAACCTGGGGAGCTGAGTTCAGCATCCAGGGCCTGAGATCCACAGTGAAGGTGCCCCACAATTCCCTCAGCACCTCCCAACCTGAGCCCCACTTTGGGAAAGCCTCCTGCACTCACCCGAGGTGACAAGGACACCAGGACTCCACCATTTGGAGATAGAAGGTGTAAGATAAAGAATTATTTTTCTATAAAAATCAGTGTGACTACTGTTTTCCTGCACACTGGTTCACTCCCCACACCTTTTTCTTATTTCAAGCTTTTCTTCCCTCCTTGTGCCCATCACTGATGAAATACAAAATGCAGCGCAATCTTGGAATGCCTTCCTCCTCCTCCGGGTGGCATGCCTCACATCTGACCCCATGGTCCAGGGCGTCTCAGGTCCCCCAGAGGCCTGGACCAAATCGCCTGCCCGAGGTGAACCCTAGTTGCCAGTAAGGGAGCTGTGTCCACAGCCCCAAGCACTTCAGATAAAGTAAAGAGGGAAAACCTCTGGGAAACACACCTGCATATGAATAGGGCTTTCTAAAGCAATTGTGTTGGGAGCCAGGAGGCAGAAAGATTCCCTCCCCTCCCCCACCCCCCAAAGGGATCGAATTCGTCCGGCACAGCCAAGTGCCGTCAACGAGCCCACAGGGAAGCACCTTTATAGGCAAAATCACTTTATTCCTCAAGGACTCCTTTTGATTCCACAAGAATTACAGCGTCTTCCAAAGGAGCCCAAAGAAGCACCAGCTTTCCACTCAGTTCTTTCTTCTTGGAAAAGCAGAAATTCCCCAGCACAACGATGGAACTGGCTTCCAGGAGAAGCCTGCGCCCCAGGAGTTTTTACATCCGCCACTTGCAAAGTGGCCTAATTCCTATTAAGACAGGGTCGTCCTCTGGCCTCCTCAAGGATACTGTGACTTTCTGGGCAACGGTCCACCCTAACACTTATAAATCCCGCTTAGGGCAAGGCAGCTGCAGAGGATGAGACGGTTAGAGATCCTCACCAGCTCAATGGGACACGCATTTGAGCAAACTCCAGAAGATAGAATCCCCATGAACAGAGGATCCTGGCGGGCTATAGCCATGGGGTCGCAGAGTCAGACATGACTAAGCAACACACACACACATACACACACACACACATCTCGAAGACAGTGGAGGACAGAGAAGCCTAGTGTGCTGCAGGCCATGGGGTCACAGAGTCAGACACGATTTAGCAACTGAACAGCCACGTTGACCTTCCCCATTTAATCACCGCCAAGCCCTCAGTGAGTACAAAGTTCCAGGCACACAGACGTTCAATCTTTTTATCAAATAGCACCCTTGTTATCGCGCACAAGTAGTTTGAAAACTCAGGTCTCCAAAAGCAGCCACCTGCGGGGACTCTTCAGGACACCCCGAAGCCCCCAGGCGCGGAAAAGCCGGTCACCGAGGGCTCCCGACCGCGCCAGCACGGCACTGCATGGAGGCCGGAGCCGCACCCACGGGCTCGCCCTGCGGCCCGGCCGGCAGAGCGGAGGGCAAGTCCCAGGCAGAGAGCGAGCCGCCATCCCTCCGCGGACGACTTCCGAAATTACCTCCCTGCTTCTTGGAGCTTAATTTCCTTGTTATCGCGCACAAGTAGTTTGAAAACTCAGGTCTCCAAAAGCAGCCACCTGCGGGGACTCTTCAGGACACCCCGAAGCCCCCAGGCGCGGAAAAGCCGGTCACCGAGGGCTCCCGACCGCGCCAGCACGGCACTGCATGGAGGCCGGAGCCGCACCCACGGGCTCGCCCTGCGGCCCGGCCGGCAGAGCGGAGGGCAAGTCCCAGGCAGAGAGCGAGCCGCCATCCCTCCGCGGACGACTTCCGAAATTACCTCCCTGCTTCTTGGAGCTTAATTTAATTAGCGGGTTGACCTCATTACCGTTGGAACTTGGGTTTCAAACAAAAAGAGGTCATGAAACCATCCAATTTACTACCTCGAACTTCCACACGGGAACCGCTTTATTTTCGGAAGATCTCTGAGGACCCCTGGAACCGTGCCCATAGCTGCCGCCCACCAGGGCCCCCAGATACCCCGCGCTGAGCTCCCATCTGGGGGCCCAAGCGACTTCTCAGATCCAGCCTCCCAGGGTCGCCTTAAAAGCTCCGCCTGGAAAGCCCACTGTCACCAGCAGCGGCCTCGCCCCCTTCGGACACCCCCAGCCCCACGGAAACACTGACCTCGCCAACGCGCCCACCCTCCCATCCCGTGCCGGGTGGGGGCACCTACGCGCGGGAGGAGGCGCGCCGCGGTCCAGCACCCTCCGAATTCCGGCGGCGAGGTCCAACCCGTCCCCGGCACCTTCCCAACACTGGGGGCCAGGTCCACCTCGGCCCCCCACCCTCCGATCAGAGGCGGCGAGGCCCTCCACCGGAATCATACCTGCTCGAACAATCCAGCGGCCCCAGCTTAGGCGGCGAGTGCGCGGTCGCGGCCTCCAGGCGCCCCCCGCGCCCCGGACACCTTGCGGAGGCGCCAGGGCCACGGAGCTGCGCGGGCGGAGCTGCCCAGCAGCCGGGGAGGGATGCCCGGGCGAAAGTTGCCAGGGAAACTTGAGCAACTCGAGCGCGCCGGTGCCAGTCTCCTGCATAATTCACGGGCGGCGGCGGCGGAGCAAGGGGGGCCGCTCACTTGCCTCAGTCGGGACCCCCAACCCGGCTGGGGCGCGCGGTGGGCAGAGGCCGGGCATCTGGCGGGGGCTCTGCTCGACCCCAGGGGCCCGGGGGTCCATCCAAGACTCCCAAGCCTGCGCCAGGTGCGCCGGCCCCGGCCTCACGGAGCCCGCTGCTCCAGCCGCGCGCACCTGGATGGGGGCTCTGGGAGCCGAAGCGGGGCCGGGGTAGCCGACGCAGAGTCTCCGGGGACCTTGCGACCGCGGACGGGTCCCCGCCCCCCGCGCGCCCTCTGGCGGCCCCGTGCCAGTTCCACTGCTGGGTATGCGGGCCCAGGTACCCGCGCCAGTGGGCGGCGACCTAGGGCAAGGAGACCCCGGGCAGGAGGCGGAGGTAAGTCCATCTGCGGCGCCCCAAGGGGAGGTGCTAGAGGTGAAGGGGGTTCATGGCCGCGGGGTACGAAGAGGGTGCTCCTGCGCTCTGCCCCACGCCGCTTCCAAAGCAGTTTAAATCGACCCCTAGTCCCGAACGAAACAGTGGGGGCGGCTGGGTGCGGATGTCTCTACAGAGAAGTGAGTCCCCCCAGGACTCGAAGGACCCTTTCCCAACCCCCCACCCTCAGCCTCTGGAAGTCCAGGACCGAGCTTACCCAGCAGCTGGTGCACCTGGAAGCCAGAAGCACCCACAGGGCAGCTGATCCGCACGGCCGGGCTCCCAAGGGACCAGCCACTGTCCTTCCCGGCCACACACGGTGCCACCCCCACCCTGCAGCCGCAGCGCCCCGCGATGCCCCCACCCCTGCCCCGCCGCCTCCGCCTCCGCCTCACCTGGCTCGGGGCGCGGCTCCGGGAGTCCGCGCGGGTCGGAGCCCCCAGGGAAGGTCTCTTATACACATCTAACTGGCTTCCAAGTAGGAAAGCCAAGGACAAGCTGTTATCAACATACAAAAAGTCAAGAAATATTGTTCCCAGAGGAACATACTGAAGAACAAACTTCACAAAACCATAATGAATGGAGAGACATTGATAAAAGGGTCAGTTGCAAGAATCTCAGTGCTAATCGTATAAAAAGAGAAAAAACAAAACAGTATGCTCCTCTTGAAAGAAGAAAATACCATTTATAAGGCGATCTTTTCCTCACAAATCAAACTTGAATCTTATCCAGATCCTACCAATAATTCACAGGAATCACAGAAGACAGTGTGTTAAGCTGCACTGCGGTGCTGCTGCTGCTGCTAAGCCGCTTTAGGTGTGTCCTACTCTTTGCACCCCCATAGACACTACAATCTGCAAAACCCAAATAGGTGTGTATATGGGGAAAAAAGAGTACAATTCCTTCAACAAATAAATTACAAGGAAAAAAAATAAAAATGAAATTTATGATTAAAAGATATTTAACAAATTAAGCAACCATTGCAATAAAGGAGTTTATTGCCCTCCTTATGAAAAAACTTTCCTCTTTTTTTTTTTTTTCTTCTTTGTGCTTCACCTGGTGTCACCGGCTCACAGGCTGCTGTGTGCAGACGCCTCACTCTGGCCCCTCAAACCAGAGTTTGCCTCACCTGGCTCGGGGCGCGGCTCCGGGAGTCCGCGCGGGTCGGAGCCCCCAGGGAAGGGCGGGCGTCTGCGCTCTCCGGGCTCGACCGCGGGCTCCGGAGCTACGCCGAGCCCCGGCTGGCCGGAGCGCGGGAGCCGCCGCCGCCGCCACTCAGGTGTCCGAGTGGGGGACGAGGGGGCCGCCGCGGCCCCGCCCCGCGCGGCAGCCGGGCTGGGGGCTCCGGGCAGGGGCGGCCGGACAGCCCTTCCCCCGGCCGGCCGCGGCCAGCGAGGGTGGGGGAGGGGTCCCCTTGGCGCCAAAGGACGCGCGCGGCCCGGGACTCACGTGCGCCCCTCGCCCGGGGTCTCCTCCCGCCCCGCGGAGGCCGGTCGCCCCCTACCCACCTGGCCGTGTCCAGCTGCAGCCCGCGCTGGCGACTCGGCCGCGGCCTGCGGGGTCTGTTGTAGCAACCGGGGGCCGGCGGGCTCCCGGGGCCGCCTCCGCCCGCCGCCCCGCCCCGCCCCGGGCTGCGTGGCTCGCCGCTCCCCCAACCGGTGAAACCCAGCGGACCTGAACGTCCCTGGATTCTGTAAAGCCCGGTTCCTTCTGCGCGGCCGGCTCCGGCCCAGGAGCGTTTTTTGTTTACAGAGCTCGGAAACGCAGAGCCGCCCGCACCTCCGAGGGTTTGCGGGGCAGATGTAAACTTTGCGCCTGGGCAGCGCGCCACCGGCCGCCAGGATGGGCGCCTCCGTGCCGGGCGGGCCGACCCGCGTCTCGGCCCCGCGGCCCTCCCAGCCATCCCGGCTGGGGGAATTAAAGCCTGCGGCTCACAGCGGGCACCCTCCGGGGAATCCTGTTATTATCAGGACCCCGGCAGCGCTAGGTTTGCCAAAACCCCAAGCCGGATGTCCTAAGCCCCTGCCCCCCAGCCCCAGGCTCCGAGCTGGGAAGGTGGCTTTACTCCTCCCAACCTGGGGGTCCGAGCCACCGGCTCAAAACTTTCCTCAAGACCCTGATAATGCACTGGTCACTCCACCTGTCTCTGAGGACGCTAGGGAGGTTTCTGAGTCCTGAGATTGCCAGTATTCTGCCAAGGAAAGGCACTTCCGCCCGCCAAAGTGTGCACGTTTCGGGGGAGGGGGGTGGGTGATTGGCAAACACCAGCGTCCAGGCTGTGACCGTCAGCAAGCCTTCCCCTATACAAAACCGCAATCGACGTCTCCCCGTGAAGAATATACGTGTGTATGTGTGTGTATATACATGTAATTTTTTAAGTCAGTTTTATAGGACATGCCTGAGAGACCTGCATGGGCCAGTGGCTTCAACATACCAAAGGCAAAGTTAAATATTTGCTCTAGATATCTTTTTTTTTTCCTGCTTGCGTAATTGTCCCACATTTCAAAGAAGTCTTTAAAAGCACTTAGAGTTTTAAAAAAAGTTGTGTTTAGGGCCTGATAGTTCAGGACACGTGGGGGCAAAATACTGGAAGTCCTTTAGGGCAGCTGCCGGATGCAAACTCCTTTCTCTCCTCTGCTCACTTAAGCATGAGATCTAATGAAATATTTGCTGAATGAATAAAGGAGGCAATCAATCCAATAAAAATGATCCTTCAGATGGGAAGAATGAAGGCCGGCAGGATCCTGCCCGTGGAGCATCTTCTGCCTGGAAGCAAGGGATTGTTTGCGGGGTGAGGGCGGTTGGCCGGCAGAACCTTCTCCTGTTCTCTGGGTTCCTCCGTGGTGGATCTTCTGGGAAGTGGCTTACAAGGAGTGAGGGGGCGGGGAGAGGGCTTTCTTCCACCCATCGCCCCCCCATCCCAAATAAAACATGTTACTGATGTGTGCCACTACTGTATTTAAAATAGAAAACCAACAAGGACCTACTGTGTAGCACAGGAAACTCTGAGTATTCTGTAATAATTATATGGAGAAAGGATCTGAAAAAGAGTAGATCCGTGTGTATGTAGAACTGCATCTCTTTCACGTACACCTGAAACGAACAACTAATCAACCCTGTGTGTGCTGTTTCTCAGCCGTGTCTGACTCTCCGAAGGCCCCATGGACTGTAGCCCGCCAGGCTCCTCTGCCAATGGGATTTCCCAGGCAAAATACTAGAGTGGGTTGCCATTTCCTACTCAAAAGGATCTTCCAGACCTCGGCATCAAACCTGTGTCTCTTGAGTCTCCTGCACTGGTGGGCGAATTCTTTATCACTAGCACCACCTGGGAAACCCTTCAACAAAAACTACGTTTTTAAATGGCATTTTTGCCCTACAACTATAACTCAAGTCCCTACCACATCACTCCCCCCATTCAAATTCCTACCCAGATTTCTAGAACCACCCTGCAGATGGCAGAGGAGGTGGCTGTTATCACAGAGGGGGCCAATGCCAGAGCCCATGTGTGTTTAAGAAACACTTCCTTGGGAGCCCAGCCCCCACCAGCCTGTCCACCCCGCTGGACACCTGTCGGTCATCCCCCTCCAGTCCCTCTGATCTGTTTGTTGCTTGACAACAGGGCTCTGTGCAAGCCGTATCTTTGGCATTTTAAGGACAGTGCCCTGCTTTCGTCCCAGTTTCTCTGTGTCCATTGCAGTATCCAGTTCAGCCCCGCACGGATGAGACAACGTCCTTCCAAGCTTCTCTTATGAGAAGACTGGGGATCCAAAACCCATGCAGTGATGTCTTTCCTCACTCCTCAGTACCCCAAGAACACGTAGGGGGCACCCTCAGCCCTGGAGAGCCAGGGCCTGCCAGTAGGTTGCCCCCCAGACATTCCGGATGGAAGCAGTCTTCTTCCTGGTGGACCCAAAGTGGCCACGTCTCAGAGCGCCTTAGCTCCATCTCAGGGTAAGAAAAGAGAAGTTGTTCTTTTTCTTCTTGCTGTCAGGACTGCCTGTTTTTGTTTCTGGAAGCTGCCTTTTCCTGGACCCCACCTGCACCCCCAACGAGTCTGATGGTGTGTGATGGAAGATGTGACATTTTCCACCTTTGAGCATTTCTTTTTTCACTGTAAAACATGAAGCATTGGCTATCAGTCACTGTATTTCTATGTTGTACCCCTGAGCACGAGGCAGGCCAGGATTTCCCAGAAAGAGTAACTGCTTTACAGAGAACTAGAAACTGGGGCATCATACCGTGAAGAGATGTGAAATCACCCAGCTCCTCTGTCCCGGGAAAAACATTATAAATATTTTGTGGCTTTGATTAACCCAGATGCTCACTGCATTCAGCGGCAGGCCTGGTCTGTCCTCGCTTGGAGAAGTTCCCGGCTTTGGGATGTTGTAGGCCAGCATCCTTCTTCAGAGAAGAGGTCTTAGGCTGCCCAGGTGAGAAGGAACTAGCTGAGCCCTCCAGCTTAAACTAGGGGGCAAGAAGTTATGGGACTCACCGGAGAAGACAAAGTCAGAACCAGGTAAAGGCTGGTGCTCCAGCCAGCAAGTTTTCCCCATTCCCCCTTCCTTGCCAGACTCCCACACTTCTGCAGTTTTCCCCCTGTGGTTTCCACAATAACAAGGCCTGCGTCTTCCTGCTTTCTGCTGTAGTACATTTACTTCCCTCGCAGGGTCCCACAGCCTGATGCTATGAGAATATACTCAGATCTTGCACATCCCTTAACTCCCCGCCAGCATGCCTCCTATGCAAGCCTCTGCATCTCAACTAGGAGTTTCATTACTCTCCTTTAATTTTCCACGAAGTTATTTTCCATGGACTTGTTTTGAAAAGCCTCCTGGGACTGATGTCTGAACAGAGGGTCGGGGCTGCTCACAGGGCACGCACCCAGGGGGAGCTGGCTCCCCTTGGAACCTGTGATGGTGAGAGAGGCTGGTCAGAAGCTTTTCCTGCTGGACTGGAGGATAGGGGAGCCACGGGCAAGGGGACAAAAGCTTTCCTCCAGGCCCGCGTCTTCCTGCTTTCTCCTGTAGCACATTTGCAGGGCCTCCTGCGGGCCCCGGTGCAGCCTGAAGCTTGCAAGAGTTACAGCCTCGGAGGTGGAGGGGGCAGTGCTCAGCCTTCCCCAAAGCATCCTGGGAGGTTGGAGATGGAGAGCTCTGCCTTCCCCGGAAAGTGACCAGTCCTGTGGGGGATGCTGAGGCCTCTAAGCGGTGCTGTTGGGGCCTCCCATGCTTACGGCAGAGACCTCAACAAAACTCCTTTATCTGGGGGTTTCTTCTTCTGTGTCTCCCTGTCTTGACGCCCTCACTACTGATTCCAGGTACCCACTCTCAAATACAGCATCTCTCATCTGAGTCCTTCTCCCAGACAAAGCTTTCTGGGGAAAGCCCAGATAAAGTGAAGGCTGTCTGTGATCCTGCGAGGTGTCCCTGAAGGTGAAGCCCAAAGGGACAATTGAGATCAGCCTGGAGGCAGGTGACCTGAGACCAGGGAAGGCCCCTTGAAGGAGGGAAGGCACCGGCCCCATGCACGACGGCAGGAGCTGCCGGAGGCTGTTACTGGGAAATGAAGCCTGTCGGAAGGTCCCCCTTGTAAACAAGCTCAGAGGCTCTTGGGGTTTGCTTGGCAAGCAGGCAACTTAGGCAAAACCTTTTAAATTATCTACAGGCGGAATACGGCAGGGTTCTGGAGAAACAACACAGTATAACTGAGTGCGGGTTATCCCCATATGGCTGGAAGTTTTCCCTGTAAGGAAACCTGTCAGGAGATACGTCTGATCAAACAAAACTTCTTACCAAACAAAAATGAATTGTCTGAGACTGCTTTGATATTGTCCTGTTTTGAATATCCAGCTAAAGCCAGGGTGACGTTCAGTGTTAAACACTGACTCACTTTCATTTGATTCAGGAATAAGATATGCGAGCTTGCTAGCGTGACCAGCACTTAGCATTTCTCCAGGCGTGCTGGCCAGTGCAGTGGGATAAGGGAACGAAATAACAAATATCCTGTTTGAAAAGGGAGGGAAACTTACCCTTTGGGGAGGTGCTGTGATTTTCTAGATGAAAAATCTAAGGAAATAAACTGAAGGCTCATGAAAGAGGTTAGTAAGGGGACGATTGGAGAAGGCAATGGCATCCCACTCCAGTACTCTTGCCTGGAAAATCCCATGGACTGAGGAGCCTGGTGGGCTGCAGTCCATGGGGTCACTAAGAGTCAGGCACGACTGAGCGGCTTCACTTTCACTTTTCACTTTCATGCATTGGAGAAGGCAATGGCAACCCACTCCAGTGTTCTTGCCTGGAGAATCCCAGGGACGGGGGAGCCTGGTGGGCTGCCGGCTTAATGTGTAACTTTTCTGTTCATGAACAATAAGCAGTTGGAAATAGAAACCAATGGCGTGCTTGGAATCAACAGAACTAAAGGAAAAAATAAGTACCAAGACAAATATAATGAGAATTTTGTGAGACTCAGAGGGTGGAAAACGAAAAATTGCCTGAAGAGAATGGAAAAAAAAAAAAAAACACCAAAAACTAGAATAAATAAAGGGCAGGTACAGGGTTGTGGTTAAGAACAGAGACTGCTAAACCAGACCAAACTCCACAGTCACTAACTGGGGGGACTTAGCCTTGTCTCCTGGCTTCCCAGGTGGCGTTAGTGGTATTGCAGGAGGTGCAAGAGACACGGATTCATTCCCTGGTCGGGAAGATCCTCTGGAAAAGGAAATGACAGCCCACTCCAGTGTCCTCGCCTGGAGAATTCCATGGACAGAGGAGCCTGGTGGGCTCGGACGAGAGCACAAACATACACAGCCGCGTTTCCCATCCTGTCTACAGACGATGAATGCAGATTCTTTACAGACTAAATGTCTGTTTAGAAAGGAATTGAAGTCTTTAAAAGCATTCATTGAAAAATGGATAAATGACAGAAGAGGACAGGTCTTTTCAACAAATCGTGCTGAAATAATTGAACATCCATATGGGGGGAAAGTGAACCTCACATCTTATAAAAATGACCTCAGAATTGATCAGAGCTCAATATATAAGATAAACCTAAACAACTTTTAGAGAAAAAGCTAGGAGAAAGTCTCTTCTGTCTTGAGTTAGGCAAAGGGTTTTTACTTATGGCAACAAAAGCATGATCCATGAAAGAAAAGAAAATAGATGCACTCGACTCATCAGAGTTTTGGGATTTTCCTCTTTGAAAAACATGGTATAAAGAGAATGAAAAGCAAGACACAAACTGGGAAAAAGGTCCGGAAACTCACAGAGGTGCCAAAGGATTTGGATCCAGAAAACTCGAAATAAGAGCTTGAGAGTCTCAGAAATAATCAAACAGGCTGCCTGAGGAAAACATGGGCAAAAGATGAGGACAACATGTTTACCAAAGAGGATATTCCGAGGGCAAGTGAGCCCATGAAAAGATGCTCAGTCTCATGAATCATTACAGAAAGACGGATTTAAACTACACACCTATTACAATGAATGAAAAGAAAATAGTGCTGAAGACACGGAATGGCTGGAACTTTCCACTTGCTGATGGCTACGTAAAAGCAGACAAGCTCTTGGGACGATAGTTGGGCAACTCCTCCTGAAATTAAACATATATTTAATACATTCAATCCAGGCCCAGGTCCGTAGAGTCGAAGCTGTGGTTTTTCCAGTGGTCATGTGTGGATGTGAGAGTTGGACCATAAAGAAGGCTGAACGCCAAAGAACTGATGCTTTCGAACTGTGGTGCTGGAGAAGTCTTAAGAGTCCCTTGGACTGCAAGGAGCTCAAACCAGTCACTCCCAAAAGAAATCAGTCCTGAATATTCATTGGAAGGACTGATGCTGAAGCTGAAGCTCCAATACCTAGGCCACCTGATGTGAAGAACTGACTCATTTGAAAAGACCCTGATGCTGGGAAAGACTGAAGGCAGGAGGAGAAGGGGATGACAGGATGAGACAATAGTATGGCATCACCGACTCAATGGATATGAATCTGAGCAAATTCTGGGAGACAGTGAAGGACAGGGAAGGCTGGTGTGCTGCAATCCATGGGGTCACAAGTGTCTGACACAACTCAGTGATTGAACAGCACAAATTTACACAACAGAAATGGGAAATGTTACCGTATGGATGTTGGTAGCAGGTTTAGCGCTCCAGGCAATGGACCTGGAGGCCCCTGGGAGGCCTGGTCCCCCACCCCAGCCCCTCACATCTCCAAGTCCCTCACATTCTCCTTCACCTGCATGCAGCGTGTCCCCCCCAGCTCAGCAGGTGCCTGAACCCTGCCCTCCGTCACCTGCTGCTGCCTCTGAGCCTCCCCCAGCCCTGCACCTCCCACCTGCCGAGGGCTGATGGGATTGCTCCCCCGCTGTAACTCCTGTAGGCTCCCAGACCTCCTGGGTCAGCTCTAGGTGCCTCGTGAGGTTCTCAGAGACCCAAGCCTCTGTCCCTATCTCCTCCAGAGCCTGGCTCTTCAGGCCTCTCCTTTCAGAGAACCTTGATGGCAAACAGACTCTAGGTCCCTCCCTGGGCTAGAAATCCTGGGGTGCATGGCGTTTCCTGTCCCCAGGGCACCCTTCATGTTTTCGGGGACGGGGGTGGAGTTTGTGGCTAGGGTTTGGTTCACACTCTGGCCCTCTGCACGGAGGGCCAGGAGAGACGGAAGGAAGAGGCAGCTGCTCCGAACAGCCAGGTGGCATCAGCAGGAAACTTACATACAGATGTGTACGTGAAACCCGGGTGTCTTCATGACCACCTGCCGAATCCTGAGGTTTGTATGGAGCTCAGGGCTCAGTCACGTGCACGGGCCAGGGGTCTCAACTCCACTCTCATCTCTCAAGGCCGCGCCCTTGAATGTGGCTCCCACTGGGGGCCCAGGTGGGCAGAGGACACATTCAGGGACACGGGATGGGTAAGGGACGCCAACCGCCAGGGACTAGCTCACGGGTCAACCAGCGGCCACGTCCTCTGGGTGACCTCCTCTACCACCGGGTCTCTGATGTCATTTAATGTAAGAAGCGTGACGGAGCTGTTACGAGGGACCAGTGTTTGAGGTGCTGTAGGTGACAGGGCTCCCCTACACCCATTCCAGCATAAACATCTCCAAATCCCGATCCATCACAGAGAGGGGACATGCCCTGACAAAGAGGACAGGCCACCTTGGCTCAGGGGCTCCAGATGGGTGGGGCCATCCAGGAAGTGTTCCTATTGATTGCAGCGTTGGGGTTCTTCTGTCCAGAAAGCTGAGGTTTCCAAGTGTGCAGAGCTGATAGATCACTTCCAGGCATCCGGTGCTCTGAAGGCAATCACATTTAAAAGAGTGAAACATTTTCACTTCAGATAAGTGAGTGATGGCTTCAGTGAAGAGTTTGGCCCGCTGCCGCTGCCTGGGCAGTAACCGGAGTCACTTGGTAGATTTCCCGCTTGTAACAAAGCCTTCTCCCTCCGCCCTTCCCGGGTCAGAGTCAAGGAAATTAATTCTAGACGGAAGAGGTAACCTAAAAGTCAAAAGAAAATGTCAGCGGTGAATTATTTGACTTTCTGCGCAAGAGATGGATGCCATGTCCACTGACAGCCTGGATTGGAGGGTCAGGATGTTCTAATTCCTGCCAGGGTCCACCCTTAGGACGAAGGAAGCAGAATACGGAACCATTTTATTAACATGATCGAACTTTCTGTCTCTGGACTGCGGTGCGCACACAGGACCGCATGGGTAGGATCTGCAGGGTTTTAGGAAAACAAGATGCCAGCTACTCGACTCCCATCTCAACCGCTTGGGAGGGGCTGGGTGTGGGGGCCTTCGATTGGGGCCCATGTCTGGGGTTCACAGGCTGGAGTCAGGGGAGCCCCAGAGTCCCAGCTGAGGGGTCTGAGTTCCTCCTGCTGGTCTACTGCCCAGGGACTGGAAACCACACCACCCCCCGCTCAGGGCAGGCCCCACTGAGCAACCCACTGTGCCAGACAAGCCTGGTCCACTGCAGTGCTTGGGACTGGGTGTCAGGGGCAACCAGGGAGTCTGGGCATCCCAAGAACCATCTCACACCCTCCAGGGGAGCCTGTCCTCTGGGGAACGCTGCTCCGTGGTGGGCTCTGAGACCTCGTTTCTCAGATTGTCAAAGTCCTCCAGAAACATGGGTCATAATGGCAGACAGGAAAGAACCTGCCTACAATGCAGGAGACCCAGGTTTGACCCCTGAGTCGGGAAGGTCCCCTGGCGAAGGGAATGACAATCCACTCCAGTATTCTTCCCTGGAGAATCCCATGGACAGAGGAACCTGGCGGGCTACGGTCCACAGGATCGCAAAGAGCTGGACACGACAGAGTGACCAACACTTTCAGTTTCCAAAATCTGACCTTCAAGGTAAGAATGGAGAAATGGCGGACGCTTGGAGGCTGGAGGGAGCCTGAAAGGAGATACATGCCCTTACCCCACTGCACTGCTCCAGCAGCGACCCGATGTTCCCCAGGGAGGTGGAAACGTGGAGCTGTACAGGGCTGCGAACAGGGTGCCACGCAGTCAAACTTATATTTGCAGTAGTGATCATGGAACTATCATTATTGTTGCATTATTATCTTTGTTATGTTGTTGTTACACTGTTTTAAACATTGATGCGTTGCTGCTATTATTGTTAATTATTAAAATAATCAAACCAGTCAGTTCTAAAGGAAATCAACCTTGAATATTTATTGGAAGCATCATTATGCTAAAGCCGTAGCTCCAAAACTTTAGCCCCCCTGTTGCAAAGAACTGACTCACTGGCAAAGCCCCTGATGTTGGGAGAGACTGAAGGCAGGAGGAGAGGGGGCGACAGAGGATGAGATGGTTGGATGGCATCACCGACTCAATGGACATGAGTTTGAACAAACTCGGGGAGATAATGAAAGACAGTGGCAAGCTGCCGTCCATGGGGCCACAAAGAGTCGGACATGACTTAGCAGCTCAACAACATCAATTAAAATGATAGAGTAATAGAGCAGCAGATTTTTGTCAAGGCAGACAAGAAAGATACAAAGTACCCCTCAGGTGGAAACCATCTTGCCTTTTCATGCATTATATACAAATATATAAAATTATAATGTTATAAATTATAAATTTATATTAAACATAAAGTATATGCATTATAAATATTATAAATTATAATATTTATAATGTATATAGTTATATATAAATAGATCCCCCAACTCCCTGGTCCAGGCACATCTCTGAGCGTGGGGGAGGCCTGAGTTTGAGAGGAGACGTCACGGAAGGGGAAGGAAAAGGAGAAATAGGAGCCGGGGACGGAGGCGTGGGGGCAGCGGAGTTGGGGAGGAGAAGCTGGGGTGGGGAGGAAGGTGGGCTGCACAAAATTCCTTGATACCAGATCTTCTCTGATTTGCACTGTGGACAGTAGCAGCTGCTACTAATTGTGACCTGCACCTTTGGGGACCTCAAACCACCCCATCCACACCCCACCAACAGCGTGAATTGTGTGGTTGTTACATATTTGACAGGAAGGGTCAGTGGAAGCATACATTTCAGGAGTCTCTGAGACGGTGAGCAGAAGCCCCCTTTAAGAGAGGGGGGGCTTAGTGGGCGGGGTGGGCGGGGGTGGGGGCTCACTTATGCATGCTGAGCCCCGCAGCCCCTGAGTCAACTACAGTAGTTGTTAGTGAGTGTTTCACTGCGTTTTACGAGGGTAAATGAAACTGTGCACAGGAGGTGGCTAAGACAGAGCCTACCACAGAGACAGAGCTCTTTCAGTGCTGGCTGGTGTCGGTATGAAGACCACTGGAGAGAATTAAAGATATTTGATCTACAAGTGGAAGGAAGCGCTAGGGCTGCCACTGAGCCACTGGCGAGATGGCTGGTGGAAGTAGAATTAGGCTTTGTCTCACGCTTGTAATTTGGGTTCAACACAAAGAACTTTCCTTGACATCAGGTCAGGAGTCCCTGTGGCATCGCCTCCAGGGTCCACTTTCAAACTCAAGAATAACTACAGTAGTTTTAGTGAGTGTTTCACTGCGTTTTACGAGGGTAAATGAAACTGTGCACAGGAGGTGGCTAAGACAGAGCCTACCACAGAGACAGAGCTCTTTCAGTGCTGGCTGGTGTCGGTATGAAGACCACTGGAGAGAATTAAAGATATTTGATCTACAAGTGGAAGGAAGCGCTAGGGCTGCCACTGAGCCACTGGCGAGATGGCTGGTGGAAGTAGAATTAGGCTTTGTCTCACGCTTGTAATTTGGGTTCAACACAAAGAACTTTCCTTGACATCAGGTCAGGAGTCCCTGTGGCATCGCCTCCAGGGTCCACTTTCAAACTCAAGAATCTGGGATGGGACATACCGGGCCGTTGAGGACTGATTGGGAAGCATGTTTCAGAATTCTGAGAACACAGATTTGGTGTGCTAACAACAGTAAAATGAATGGATGCCTAACTTACATTTCCATTAAAATTAAGGGAAGGAGTGGGAGGCTGAGGTTAGCAGATGCAGAAAACTACCTTATATAGGGTGGATAAACGGCAAGATCATATCGTATAGCAATACAGCCACTCAGTCATGTCCGGCTCTCTGCAACCCCATGGACGGCAGCACGCCACGCTTCTCTGTCCATCACCATCTCCCAGAGCTTGCTCAGACTCATGCCCATTGAGTCAGTGATGCCATCCACCCATCTCATCCTCTGCCACCCCTTCTCCTCCGGCCCTCAGTCTTTCCCAGCATCAGGGTCTTTGCCAATGAGTCAGGTCTTTGACGGTGAGTCAGCTCTTAGCATCAGGTGGCCAAAGGATTGGAGCTTCAGCTTTATCAGTCAACTATATTTCAGTGAAATTTCTTGCAATTCCAAACAATAAAATAAAAAATGTTTTAAGTAAATGACTTTTTTAACAGTAGTAAAATCTCCCCTTACACTTCTTGCCAAGGTCTCTGCCGAGCAGAACTGGTCTGCCCACCCAGAGGCTGAACAGCAGCGATAGTCGAGTGACAACGTTGTGATTTCTGCTCACAGCAGAGTGCTTCATATCATTCGTGTTCCTTGTCATATTCTTTTCCTTTAGTTTATCTCAGGATGTTGACTGCAGTTCCCTCTGTTCTCCCAGCCCCGGGAAGCCACGGCCTCACGTTCTGGGAGCCGTGGTCTTTCTCCACGGCTGCTGGACGATCGTGCCGGGTGCTTCCTTCTCGTCCGCAGTGAGTCTAGCTGGCTGCCCGCCTCACGCAGGCCCGTTTCAACCTGGATTCTGTCTGAAAGGCGGTGCATGGCTGTGTCCACCCTGGTGGAAAGTGTTCATGTCGCCATTCATTCACTGGACTAAAGACAGTCTGCCTGGTGCCTCCTGGGGGTGTGGGGTCCTCCAGGGCACATCCCTCTGGAGCCTGGTCAGTCTCCCCGCAGGAACGCATTGGACTGCCTCTGGGGGAGCCCCCTTGCCTGCTGCATGGGATCTGGTAGAAGTGAAATGGGCCCAAGTTGGATTCTATAGGGGGCCTCTCCGTGTTGACTGGAGGAGTGAGCAAGGAACGCAGATGGGCTTCCTAACCCTCCGAGGGCGGTACCCTCCGAGAACAAACGGGGGTTTCAGCCCGACCCTTGGACGGCCCAGAGGTCCTCCCAAGCCCGCTTCATTACGAATGATTAATGCGCTCCCTCCACGAGTCTCTTCACACCGCAGGCCCTGGCATTAAGGTTAATTGGTCCAGTAATAACTTAATTACGGAAGGCACATTACAAAGAATTATAACCAGTGTCTTCCACTTAATGATTCCCTCCCACGGATTCCCTGAGTGCCTTTTAGCGTGAACGCTGCAGAGCTGGCGTTAAGAGCATCCCGGGCTGGAGGCGACTGCATTTTGCCGCCATAAGAGACGCAGACGAAAGAGGAGCTTTGAACCCAAGTGAAGATGGACAAAGACGCAAAGGCAAACGTGGAATTTGCCACTGATGCTTTTCACAGCCCCTGAATATAGACTCCATACCTGAATTCTTTCACTCGGTTTTATTTAATTGTGGAATTTGCCATTGATGCTTTTCACAACCACTGAATAAGACTCCATACCTGAATTCTTTTATTCGGTTTTATGTTTGATTCCATAATGAGAGCTTGCAAGGTGACAGGTTTTGGTTGCCACGTATGTTGTGAAAAAATAAAAAAGTAAGCGGAAGGCACAGTTGGAAAAAATTAAAACAGCGAGATGGAGCTGGCTTTTGTCTGGCTTAAGATTCCCCAGGCCGAACCCTAGGGAATGATGGAAGGCGGATGCCGTCTCCGGGGTGGGAGGTGGGTCCTGTTGTGCGAAGGCAAAGGAGAGGCTGTGTTCTACCCACTGGCCACGACATGGGGCTGAAATACCGTCCCACATGGAACCCTGACTTGCTTCCAAAGATTTAATTTCAGCTGTTAGTTGCTTTATTTTTAACATGTCTACCTGGGTCGTGGGATTAATAACTATTGAAATGACTGTGAAACAGCCTGCCCAGCACCTTGTAGAGAAGTGCCGGTGGTCACTGCACGCGGAAAGCTGGGGCTCATTGGCTTGCTGAGGCTTGACAGACAGTCTGGTGGCCCCTGAGAGCCGGGGGCATCGTTATCCCAGTTCTAAGATGTGGCTAGAGACCCCGAGACCTGTTAGCTGCACAAAGGGGCCCGCCTGTGGGGCCGGACGGGCTTCAGGGACAGCTGCCCACCCGGTCCAGCGATGGCAGTGCTGAGGAGGCCCCCACTGAG
Source organism: Madoqua kirkii (assembly GCA_006408675.1). Taxonomy (NCBI): domain Eukaryota; kingdom Metazoa; phylum Chordata; class Mammalia; order Artiodactyla; family Bovidae; genus Madoqua; species Madoqua kirkii. The sequence continues at coordinate 37,846 of SJYC01101404.1, forward strand.
CTCCCTCATGGGGACTCCATCCTGCGCCGGCGCAGGCAGATACAGGGCTGCCAGCAGGGAGCTGGGCTTAGATCAGAGAGAAAGAAGATGGCAAGGCAGGCTCGTATTTTTTTTTTTTTTGACATAATAGATGAAGAAATATTTCTTTTAAGTGACCTGGTTGGAGATCAAGCCTTCAAAAGAGGAGAGAAGTGCGGTGCTGGCGGCAGCCAGGAGGAGCTTGCATCAGCCGGCGCAGGCTGAGTTACGCTGTGATAACAGGTGCCTCCCAACCCCAGCTGGTCTCACACAATCTCAGTGTGCTTCTCCACCGCCACTGAGGGTCTGCGGGGCTTTTCCAGAAAAGCTGTCCTTCACGTGCCTCTAACTTGTCACTGCAAAGGGAGAGAGCGCCCACCTGCCTTCAGCTGCCTCTGCACCTGCTGATGTGCACTCCTTGTTGACTAAGAAATGTTGGTCACGTGGCTGTGTCCCACCTGAAGGGGGCTGGGAAACATAGCGTCCTCTGGGATGTGTTCAGGAAAGGGAGGAGAACAGCACAGACCAGCCTCAGCGGTGCTTACGGTGAGCCCATGTCTCACACAGAAATGCAGGAAGCTTCATTCATGGCATCCAACATTCAGTGGATTTTTCTGATGGGGGTCATTTCCTCTCCCTTGGAGCAGGCAATATACTCCCTTCCTATATCAGTAAGAAAGAGAATATTAAACTCACAGGCATGCACACGTTTCTGAAACAGTGGCCTCAGAATTTGTAGCATCGAAGAGCTTGTCTTGGAGCCAAACGGAGCTGCATTTGTTACTCACCAGTCACGTGACTTTGAACAACTAAATTAATCTTCTAAGCCTTATCTTTCAAATGGGAATAACAATGATGAGTATTTTATCTGGTTGGATGAAAATGGGAATAATTCAAGTAAAATGCTCATAATAAGTGCTCAAAAGGTGAGTTATTCTTAGCTATCCATGATGGTATTATTAGTAGTACAAATTATATTATATTCTACTCACTAACATGCTCAACCTTTCAAGCCCCAAAACCAATATGCAACAAGATTTAAAGAACTGGTTTGCCAACAACAAAATATCACGGTTAGCCACCCAGTAGACGCCCAGCTTCCTTCTCCTTCTTTCCACGTGTGTGCTGGATTGTCTTTCTATTCCGTGATCAGCGACTCCTGCCCTGCCCCTCCTCCGTAGGTGGACCCCTGCCCACCCTCTTTACTGGTCCTGTTTTGTCCAGTGGGTGATGGGGCCCGTCATCCTGGGCTGACAGCGGAAGGGCAGCCTGGGTGCCCGCTGGCCCACCACCTTCCGGATGTCCACCAGGAGAACAGACCCCACACGTGCTGCTCCCACAGCCTCCATGCCAGAATGAGGGGAGCCTCATCCCACCCACAGCCTGGACCCAGCCCAGCAGAGCCCAGGAGGCCACCCCCCACGCTCCAGTGAATCAGAAACACACACTTTGGGCAGGCAGCCACGGAGCGTTCAGAGCTGCTTGTCACTGTGGTGAAAAACTGACTGATACACTTAGAAGGTGAGACGATCTCGAGCCCTGGTCTGGATCACAGGCTGACCGTCCAGATTAGCATTAAACGAGATGGATTTGCTGATACAGAAAGACCTCTTCCATCTGCTGTAGCTTGAAACGTGGTGTTTGAAAATGTTTGCTATTTTACGTTTTTTCATAACTTCACATGCATGTATACGTACTTAAGTGCATAAAAAGTCACCTGCGAAAATAAATTCTAAAAGATGAACAATATTTGCCTCTTAATATTGGAAATTACAGGCGATGTCTCAAAAATCATGTTCTGCATTCTTCTGAAATTATAAATCTATTGTACAGATGGTAAAAAAAAACTTTCGAGCATTATGAAAGGGATATACAATTAAAAAAATCAGTCTTAAAAAAATAAAAATAAAAAATCAGTTTTTCTCCTAGTCTGACCTCCAGTTTCACTTATCAGAGATCCATAATTTCTTGGTGTCATTCTAGACATTTTCCATAGTAGCCATGTTTTCAAATGACTCTGATTCACCATCTAGCTAAAAGGCTAAAGTTTCACCAGAATCTCTGAGTGAAAGAATTTATGGTTTAAAATAATATTATACCCAGGACTAATTCCTAATGTCCTGCACAGAACTAATCTGTTTCTCATTAAAATTAAGGATCAAATGTTAATCCCCACATTTCTAGAAATAAGAAAAGTCTTTGTACTCTTTCTTGTTTACCGAGATGAAAGGTTTGTATTTATCTTTGAAAAAATTAATCTCATTTAATGCAAGAATGCAAGATTATCTATTGTGTCATTAGATCCATTTTGAAATCATTTGTAAAGGGTTTTGAAGAAAGGAAAAAATTCCATAAGGACTGGTCAGTTCTCCAGCACATCCAGGCTTACCCTGTAGCTTAAAAAAGTTTCCACTTAGTGGAATTTGCCGTTTAGAGACGGTGCCATGTGAATGGAAAGAAAAGCAACTTGACATAGAGGTTCTCTGGAAGTTGACTATGTCTCCATCCCTGGGATCCAAATATGCTGCTCGTGCAAGAAACCAAAGGGGAAAGGTCAAGTAGAATCAGACACGATCAATGTGTGAGACGGTCGTGTGAAGCTGCTGTGCCAGAAGTAGGTTCCCATGGTGACAGCAGTGTGTGTCCTAAGTGGAGCGCATTTCCCGATTTGAAGAGAGTTCCAAGTCATTGAGACTGGCTAAGTCATCCAGGGAACATGACCTGTCTTGGGGTCGGGGGAAGCCCCAGGCTCTCCGGAAGGCAATCCCACCACCCAGGATATAGAAGGTAAGACCTGTGGAGGAAGCACGGGGTCCAGCTCGGGGCGGGTCCTGGCTGGCGTGTGTGCTGGCCCATCCAGTGGAGGGTGTCTGGGGTGCTTTTCACCAGGCTTGTCAGTCTCCCCTTCTCGGCATTTTTCTAGGTGATCCGTGGTCCCCGAGGGTCTCCAGGTCCCCAGGAATCCCACCCACAGGTCTGCCTTCTCCTGGAGACTCGTGAGTGAGGAGCAAAGGGATGGAAGATAGGAGCCAGGAAGATGTGGCCGCCTTGGAAACAGGGTGGCGGCAGCTTGAAACTTAGACACACCCCTCTGAGGATTCTCCTGGTGATCCAGTGGCTAAGACCACGTTCCCATGCAGGCGTCCCGGGCTCAAAGCCTGGTCAGGGAACTGAGTCCCACATGCCACCATGAAAGGTTAGACCTGACGCAGCACCCCACTCTCTGCAAAAAAAAAAACCATAATGAAATAGCATTTTAAAAAAGAAAATACACACACCCACTCCGTATGACTCAGCCGCGCTACCCAAGGCACTTTCTCAGGAGAAACAAAGGCACGTGTCTACACAAAGGCGTGTGCATAAACGTTCACCACGGATCAATCTGTAAAAGCCGAAAGCTGGAAGCTACCCAGACATCGCCAACAGGTGAACGGGTAAGCCAGGCATGGTGTCTCCTCGCCTCGGAGACAACTCAGGGATGGGGAGGGGTGAGCTATGGGCAGTTTGAAAATAATGAAGCTCAGAATCAAAAGAAAAGAATCCATCCTGTCTGATTCCAATGATACAAAAGTCTAGAAAATACTAGAAAAGTCTATAGCAGCAGGTAACAGGCAGTTGCTGGGAGGCTACTACCGGGGAAGAGGGGACCAGAAGGCGGGGATGGGGCTTTAGGGGCGCTGGCCGGGGGCACAGTTGTGGATTCAGCGCTGGTTTCACGGGTGTGCACGGCACACTCGTGGTCCGCACGTGGGGACGCTGTCTGGAAGCGGTTCTGTTGTCATACCTGGGGACGGGTGTCTCCCGGACGGAGGCCTCCAGGGACACTGTGAACATCCTGTAACGTGTAGGACAGCCCCCCTCCCCCCACGATAACGAATTGTCCGGTCTCAGATGCCAGTCGTGCTGAGGCGAGAACCTTGGTATGCAGATTTGTCAAAACCCACCAAGTTTACAACATCAAGCTGGGGCAGCTTATGGTACACCGTCTTCATCACTAAGGTTGGAAAGTAATGAGAGCTCAGTCCAGCCACCGGCTGGCTGTGTGACGTTAGGCATTTGACTTCTCCTTTCTGTGCCTGTCTCTGCTCTGAAAATCCGAGGGATGATGACCTTTACCTCCCAGCTTTGTTTAGCAGGAAATAAGGTCCTGAGACTGAACAGCTCCACGTCTCAGGCGCAGGGAGCTGACTTCTGCCACCAGGGGCGGAACTCGATAAGCCATCCGTGGAAAAGACACTTTAACCGGACTCCAGTCTACAGAAACCAGCAGACCCAGTAAAAACGACCTAGGACTCTTTACGTGATGTTCCCAGGCCCATGGGGGGCAGAGGAGAAACCCCGGACGCAGACTGGCCGTCCCTTCATCTGTGTGTAGCAAGGACCTTGAGATGACCTTGAGGCCTGACTTTCAGTCTGACTCCCAGCAAGAAATAATGACTCTGATATGATTTAAGGTAGAGATAGATAAATTTACACATTGGCAAAGATGATCGTTCACTGGTCTTCAGCCACAAAAACACTCAAGAAAATTGAAGCAGCTTAAAGGTCTAATCAGAGTCCCCCTCTAGAGGGCTGCCCCGGAGTCTGGGCTCTGTGCCTGGCGGGACCCGTTCAGGATTACTCACCAGGCACATTTCTGTAGTTTAGACCCAGTAATCACAGCTTTACCCCCACTGGGCCCTCCCTTTCCCCGATTCAATTGCACCTTGAGGAAGATAAATAGGAGAGGGCTTAGGCAGCAGGAAGCCAGGGTGTTCGATCGGCTCTTTGTTTGCTGGGGAGATAGGAGGAGGCTGTGGTGCAGCCAAACACCACACCTGTGTCCCCACGCCATCCCGGGGCCTTTCAGGTCCAGCGCTGGGTGGGGGTAGGGCCGCTCTCCCCGGTGGGACAATCCACGGCAGCTTCAGGCCCCTTTCTGTCCCAGAGGGTGCCGAGGGCTGTGTGTCCTCTGGACCCCACTCACCTGCAGGTCATGCCTCCCGAGGTCAGCTTTCCCTACAAGATGCAGCAGCAGCCGAGAGCATCTTCAGGAAGGCAGCCAGGCGGCAGCGGACCCCAGGGAATTCCAGGATTTCTCCCCACCCAGACCCGTGGTCCTTTGGGAACAAGGAGGCCATTTCTGGTCCTTCAGAGTCGAGAGAGAAGCCTGCGCTTCTGGCCAGGCCCCGGAGCTACCGCTAGGCCCCCACTGTCTGCAGGATGAATCCTGCGCCCCCGGAACAGAGGCAGGCGGTGGCCTGGCATCAGCTGTGGGCCCTCCTGAGGCTCACGGCCCTCCAGCCTTGCCCGCTGTGCTCCAGGAGAACCACACACGCCCTGGGCGATCCCGTCTTCATTGATGGTGTTGCCTCTGCTGAAAATGCCCTTCCCACTGACCCCGGGCAATTCCAACCCCATGGGGTCCTCAGGACTCTTTTGGAACAGGGTCCCTCTGGGCAGCCTGCCTCGATGTTCCAAGGCTGGGTGACATCCCTGGGGACCACACACTCCCTATTCCTCCACCTTCTCTGGCAGAGGTCTCTGCCCCGTTAGACTGAGGGAGTAAAACTGCTGGGCTTTATTGTCTGGCTCAGAGAGTCCCCAGTGCTGGGTGCTGAATACACCTGCTCAGAGAGGGTGGAACGAAACTGGCCCTCTTTCTTTCTTTCTGTTTCTTTCTTTCTTTCTGTTTCTCTCTTTCTTTCCCTCGCTCTCCCTTTCTTTTAGCGAAGTGCAGTTGCTTTGGAATGTTGTCTGTTTCAGTTTGAAACTAACGAAATGATTCAGTTATACACACACATGTATATGAAAAATAAAAGTGTTAGTCACGTACGCAGCACCCCACTCTCTGCAAAAAAAAAAACCATAATGAAATAGCATTTTAAAAAAGAAAATACACACACCCACTCCGTATGACTCAGCCGCGCTACCCAAGGCACTTTCTCAGGAGAAACAAAGGCACGTGTCTACACAAAGGCGTGTGCATAAACGTTCACCACGGATCAATCTGTAAAAGCCGAAAGCTGGAAGCTACCCAGACATCGCCAACAGGTGAACGGGTAAGCCAGGCATGGTGTCTCCTCGCCTCGGAGACAACTCAGGGATGGGGAGGGGTGAGCTATGGGCAGTTTGAAAATAATGAAGCTCAGAATCAAAAGAAAAGAATCCATCCTGTCTGATTCCAATGATACAAAAGTCTAGAAAATACTAGAAAAGTCTATAGCAGCAGGTAACAGGCAGTTGCTGGGAGGCTACTACCGGGGAAGAGGGGACCAGAAGGCGGGGATGGGGCTTTAGGGGCGCTGGCCGGGGGCACAGTTGTGGATTCAGCGCTGGTTTCACGGGTGTGCACGGCACACTCGTGGTCCGCACGTGGGGACGCTGTCTGGAAGCGGTTCTGTTGTCATACCTGGGGACGGGTGTCTCCCGGACGGAGGCCTCCAGGGACACTGCTGAACATCCTGTAACGTGTAGGACAGCCCCCCTCCCCCCACGATAACGAATTGTCCGGTCTCAGATGCCAGTCGTGCTGAGGCGAGAACCTTGGTATGCAGATTTGTCAAAACCCACCAAGTTTACAACATCAAGCTGGGGCAGCTTATGGTACACCGTCTTCATCACTAAGGTTGGAAAGTAATGAGAGCTCAGTCCAGCCACCGGCTGGCTGTGTGACGTTAGGCATTTGACTTCTCCTTTCTGTGCCTGTCTCTGCTCTGAAAATCCGAGGGATGATGACCTTTACCTCCCAGCTTTGTTTAGCAGGAAATAAGGTCCTGAGACTGAACAGCTCCACGTCTCAGGCGCAGGGAGCTGACTTCTGCCACCAGGGGCGGAACTCGATAAGCCATCCGTGGAAAAGACACTTTAACCGGACTCCAGTCTACAGAAACCAGCAGACCCAGTAAAAACGACCTAGGACTCTTTACGTGATGTTCCCAGGCCCATGGGGGGCAGAGGAGAAACCCCGGACGCAGACTGGCCGTCCCTTCATCTGTGTGTAGCAAGGACCTTGAGATGACCTTGAGGCCTGACTTTCAGTCTGACTCCCAGCAAGAAATAATGACTCTGATATGATTTAAGGTAGAGATAGATAAATTTACACATTGGCAAAGATGATCGTTCACTGGTCTTCAGCCACAAAAACACTCAAGAAAATTGAAGCAGCTTAAAGGTCTAATCAGAGTCCCCCTCTAGAGGGCTGCCCCGGAGTCTGGGCTCTGTGCCTGGCGGGACCCGTTCAGGATTACTCACCAGGCACATTTCTGTAGTTTAGACCCAGTAATCACAGCTTTACCCCCACTGGGCCCTCCCTTTCCCCGATTCAATTGCACCTTGAGGAAGATAAATAGGAGAGGGCTTAGGCAGCAGGAAGCCAGGGTGTTCGATCGGCTCTTTGTTTGCTGGGGAGATAGGAGGAGGCTGTGGTGCAGCCAAACACCACACCTGTGTCCCCACGCCATCCCGGGGCCTTTCAGAGTCCAGCGCTGGGTGGGGGTAGGGCCGCTCTCCCCGGTGGGACAATCCACGGCAGCTTCAGGCCCCTTTCTGTCCCAGAGGGTGCCGAGGGCTGTGTGTCCTCTGGACCCCACTCACCTGCAGGTCATGCCTCCCGAGGTCAGCTTTCCCTACAAGATGCAGCAGCAGCCGAGAGCATCTTCAGGAAGGCAGCCAGGCGGCAGCGGACCCCAGGGAATTCCAGGATTTCTCCCCACCCAGACCCGTGGTCCTTTGGGAACAAGGAGGCCATTTCTGGTCCTTCAGAGTCGAGAGAGAAGCCTGCGCTTCTGGCCAGGCCCCGGAGCTACCGCTAGGCCCCCACTGTCTGCAGGATGAATCCTGCGCCCCCGGAACAGAGGCAGGCGGTGGCCTGGCATCAGCTGTGGGCCCTCCTGAGGCTCACGGCCCTCCAGCCTTGCCCGCTGTGCTCCAGGAGAACCACACACGCCCTGGGCGATCCCGTCTTCATTGATGGTGTTGCCTCTGCTGAAAATGCCCTTCCCACTGACCCCGGGCAATTCCAACCCCATGGGGTCCTCAGGACTCTTTTGGAACAGGGTCCCTCTGGGCAGCCTGCCTCGATGTTCCAAGGCTGGGTGACATCCCTGGGGACCACACACTCCCTATTCCTCCACCTTCTCTGGCAGAGGTCTCTGCCCCGTTAGACTGAGGGAGTAAAACTGCTGGGCTTTATTGTCTGGCTCAGAGAGTCCCCAGTGCTGGGTGCTGAATACACCTGCTCAGAGAGGGTGGAACGAAACTGGCCCTCTTTCTTTCTTTCTGTTTCTTTCTTTCTTTCTGTTTCTCTCTTTCTTTCCCTCGCTCTCCCTTTCTTTTAGCGAAGTGCAGTTGCTTTGGAATGTTGTCTGTTTCAGTTTGAAACTAACGAAATGATTCAGTTATACACACACATGTATATGAAAAATAAAAGTGTTAGTCACGCAGTCATGTCCGACTCTTTGCAACCCCATGGACTGTAGCCCACCAGGCTCCTCTGTCCATGGGACTCTCCAGGCAAGAATACTAGAGTGGATTCCTATTCCCTTCTTCAGGGGATCTTCCCAACCCAGGGATAGAAGCTAGGTCTGCTGCATTGCAGGCAGATTCTTTGCCTAATGAGCCCCTAGGGCAGCCCATATATACACAGCATATATATTACGTATACATATATATATATTCTTTGTCAGATTCTTTTCCATTATAGGTTATTACAAACTAAGTTCCTTCTGTTTTACAGAAGGTCCTTGTTACTAATATTTGTCTATTTTATATACAGTAGTATGTATCTGTTAGTCTTAAATTCCTAATTTACCCTCCCCCCGAAACTAGCTTTCTTAAGGAATCTCATGACCTCAAAAGCCCCGCAGAAGGAGGGGCAGCTGCAGGCCTGTCAGCCCTGCGGGGAGGCAGAGGCCAGCTTCTCAGGGCCAGTGTCGTGAGGAACAGGCCCGGCTGGTTGGGTGGGTTGTGTGGGGCAAGAATCAGGAAGAAGGACGTTGTTCTTCATAATCCAGCTTGTTTATTGCAAACAATAAAACAGGGCAGGATTGTTCGGAGATGCCGGACGGGCTCCGTGAGAAAGACCCCACAGGACCAAGAGGGCTGTTCAGGAATGCATGGAGCCTGGGAAACCCAGAGGGAAGCAGGAGCCGGGCCGGAGGGCACAGGGCTGGAGCCCAGCTGCCGTGTGCCCGGGCAGCTTGGCGCTGGCTCAGGAGTCAGCTGGACGATTTTCTTCCCAGCGCTGTGGTTCTGTATGTATGAGGGTCGAGTTTATGTGTCCACTCGGTTGGGCCATGGGGTCCCTGAATATTGGGTCAGACATGAATGTCTGTCTGGGACAGTGTTTCTGGACGAGACTGGAATCTGGATCAGCAGACTGAGGCCGGCGCATCACCTGCCCTGAAGTGGGTGGGCCAGCTCCAGTCAGTTGAGGGAGGCGCTGATTTGAACACGAGGCTGAGGAAGGGAGCACACACTCTCTCTTCCTGACTGTCTCGGAGCTGGGACATTGGTCTTCTCCTGCCTTTGAACTTGGACTCAGACTGGAAATTGCACCCTTGGTTCTCTGGGGTCTGCCCTTCTCAGCAGCCACAGTCATGGGGGCCAGTTCCTTATAACTCATGCCTTTGTGTGTACATATAGCCACCCTGTTGGTCCTGTTTCTCTGGGGAGACACCATGGTCCCTGAGGTTGCCTGTGCTGGGGAATCAGTGAGTTCTACAAGTCAGCCCTTCCCCGGACCCCAGCCCTCCCCTCGCCAGCAGCACTCAGCAGCCCAGGGGCAGCCTGGCCACCTGGAGGCCTTCTCAGGCCAAGCAAGCCTGTGGCCTGTGGGCTGTGGGCCCTGCCCGCAGGGGGAATGGCAGGGTCCCATGCAGCTCCCTTTTTAATTTTTGGAAAAACTACCATACTCTTCTCCACAGCGGCTGTGAAACTGAAAGTGTCCGTCACTCAGCTGCATCCGACTCTTTGCGACCCCGTGGACTGTAGCCCGCCAGCTCCTCTGTCCAAGGGATTCTCCAGGCAAGAATACTGGAGTGGGTTGCCATTTCCTTCTCCAGGGGATCCTCCCATATCAGGGATCGAACCCTGGCCTCCCGTCTTGGCAGGTGGATTATTGACCATGTGAGCCACCGGGGAAGCCTCGATCAATTTCCATCCCACCAACAGAGCACACGCTTCCGATCTCTCCACACGCTGGCCGACACCTGCCATTGCCTGTCCTTCTGACACTGGCCGTCCTACCAGGTTCGAGGGGCACGTACTGCTGTTACGAGCCGTCTCCACGTTGCTGTGGGCACGCCTGCACCGTGGAGAGAGGTGCCGTGTCCATCTTCCGCATCACGATGTTCTGACCCAGTGCCGGCGGCAATGCTGGGCTGGCCCTCGGCCTCCCTTCCACAGGCGGGGCTGCGCGGGTCCCTGGTGTGAGCCCTGCTGGGGAGGCTGCAGGGAGAGTGTCTCTCGCGTGTGCCTCCTCCAGCCTGACTGCTGGGCCGCAGACCCACAGGGTCCCGTGTATCCTTTCCAAACCAGCGTGTTCTGGGTCTGCCCCGACGGTGGGCACTCTGGAGGGTTCTGCCTCCCTGCCACCTCCCCAGGGCTGGGCATCAGCCACCCTCTCCCCCTTACAGATCTTCTGGGTGTAGAGGGCAGTCCAGTTCACATTCACATTCTCCGAGCACAGGTAGGTTTGACCACCTCGTCCCTGGTACGTGGATCATGCCCCCTCCCTTCTGTGAACCGTTCTCCCGTAGACGTCAGCCTTAAAGCACCCTCCATGCTTCCTGTCACTGAAACGGCGGGAGCCCCGGTCGCTTGCCACTGAAAGCGGACTTGTGATGGGGGCAGTGTTCCGCACGCAGCTGGAGGTCAGGGCCAGCCCCACGGCTGCGTCCCAGATGCTCTGCGCTGACGCAGCGGCAACCGTGCAGACTTGGTCCGCGGCCTCTGGGATGCAGCCGAGGAAGGGGCCCGGGCTGGGCAGCCCTCGGGGTGATTCGGCCCTTGCGCCCCACGTCCCGTCCAGGCAGAGCCGCAGGCCTGAGCCTGGCCAGGCTCATTAAACTCACGTGGTGATCAGCCCAGCTGCTCCTTGAGCGCTGACAAGCAAGACGGGGAAGTCCCTCGGCAGGCTGGCCAGCCACCATCACGGCGGCCAGGCACACCTGGCCCTCCAAGCCCAGCTCTCAACACTGGGGGATTCGTGCAGGATTTTTAAAGGCTGGATCTGAAAGCAACCAGAGAGTGAGATTCAAAAAAATGTCCAGTTTAAATTGTTTAATTGTTAAATTGTTTAAATTGTTGTCACAGTTATAAAGAAGAAAATAATGCCATTTGCACCAAACTGGATGGATCTGGAGGTGATCATACTAAGTGAAATTCAAGTCACACACAGAAAGACAAATATCATATGATCCCTTATTCATAGAACCTAAAAAAAAATGATACAAATGAATTCATTTACAAAGCAGAAACAGACTCAAAGATTTAGAGAACAAACTTACAGTTATCAGTGGAGAGGAAGGGGTGAAGCAGGACAGATTAGGAGTTAGGGATTGATATGCATACAGCTAGGAAAAAACTTTCCTGAAAAATAAAAAAGTAAAAAATAATACAAATGAATCCCTATACAAAACAGATACACAGACAGAAAATGAATTTACCAAACAGAGAGAAAGGGAGGGGCAAATGAGGGGTAGGGAATTAACCAATACAAATTACCATATGTAAAATAGATAGGTAACAAGGATTTACTGTAGAGCACATGGAACTATATTCAGTGTCTTGTAATAACCTAGTGGAATTTAACCTGATATAGATAGATAAATAGATAGATAGGGCTCCCCTGATAGCTCAGCTAGACCTGGGTTCGATCCCTGGCTTGGGAAGATTCGCTGGAGAAGCGAACGGCTACCCACTCCAGTATTCTGGCCTGGAGAATTCCAGGGACTGTACAGTCCATGGAGTCACAAAGAGTCAGACACGACTGAGCAACTTTCACTTATATATATATAAATAATTGGATCACTTCACTGCACGCCTGAAACAAACACAATATTGAAATTAACCATCAAAATGTTTTAAATATATATATAATAAAATAGATAACCAAAACGTACACACAGGGAACTCTGCTCAATACTCTGCACTAACCTAGCTGCGGAAAGAATTTGAGAAAGAATAGCTGTGTGGATACGCATAGATGAATCATTCTGCTGTCCACCTAAAACTAACACAGCATTGTTAATCAGCTGTAGTCCAATATAAAATAAAAATAAATAAGTCAATAAATTGTCGACATGGCGATGAAAGCCAAAACGAGCGCTCAGGGCCTGGAGAGGAATCCCCCAAGACGTCCGCGGCGCCGGAACGGATAATGAAAGGCGGAAATTCGGGGCAGCTGCTTCTGGAAACCTGTCCCAGGGCTGCTCCCTCCAGCTGAGCGGGTGATGCCTACGCCAGGCTGGAGCACGCCGTCCGCATCCACTGAGGTCGCTGGAGCGGGACTCCGCAGACCTCCCCACCTCCGTGGACTCCGCAGGCCTCCGACACTGTGTTAAGGTCAGGTCCAGGGCTGTGACCTCATCCCGTCAGCACAGAAACCTATAACCTCCGTCTGGGTGAGGCAGACGGCGAGGTGGGTGGCGACCCTGGAGACGGGAAGCCCACGTCCAGCGGGAGACGGTGCCCCTCCTCCAAGCCTGCAGGCTCTTCTGTCCCGCTCCAAAGTCAGCTGGCTAGCAGGTGGATTGTGTGTCCCAGCTGCGGCAGGTAACACGCTCACCCTAAAAAAGTCATCTGTTCCTTATCTGAAATTCAGATTCGGCCATGCACTCCAAAGATTTTTATAAATCTTTATCTGTAAGTCATCCTCCTTCCCTATTTCGTTTTAGGTTCACAGCAAAAATGAGCAGAAAGTACAGTTTTCCTATCCTGTAGAAACCTCTGTCCCCATAAAAACCACACAAAGCCCTCCACTATCAACAGCCCCCAACCAGGAGGCACAGAGCGCTGGAGAATGGAGGCTTTCAAAATGTGGTGCCAGAGAAGACTCTTGAGAGTCCCTGGGACAGCAAAGAGACCAACCAGTCCATCCTAAAGGAAATCAACCCTGAATATTTACTGGAAGGACTGATGCTGAAGCTGAAAGTCCAATCCTTTGGCCACCTGATGAGAAGAGCTGACTCACTGGAAAAGACCCTGATGCTGGGAAAGACGGAAAGGCAAAAGGAGAAAGAAGTGGCAGAGGATAAGATGGTTAGATAGCATCACAGACTCAGTGGATATGAATCTGAACAAACTCCGGGAGATAATGGAGGACAGAGGGCCTGGCAGGCTGCAGTTCCCGGGTCACAAAGGGCTGGGCATGACTTAGCGACCGAATACCAGCCACAGGGGCTGCACGTCCAGGGACACGGCGTCATCACCAATGCCCCCAGTGCTCCCGGGCCCACCCGGTGTGGCCCGTCCCGGGGTTTTGGACAGATGTGTAGTGACACGCACCCACCTGGGTTAGGCTGGACCCTCAGTTCAGTGACCAGTGTGCTTATGAGAGGAGAAGGTGATGTGAGGGCAGGCAGAGACGGGAGGGAGGCAGCCACAGGCCGAGGAACGCTGGCCCTCAGCAGCATCTGGGGGAGCCTGGAAGGGACCCCTCAGAGCCCCCGGAAGGAGGCGGCCCTGTCCACACCGTGACCTCATGCTTCTGGCCTCCAGGCCACGAGGGAATGCAGGCCTGTCCTTTCAAGCCTCTCACTTTGTGGTCACGTGCCACAGCAGCTATGGCACCCCCAAACAGAAAATGTACACGTGAAGCGTGGGTGCACGGGGCCCCTCCGGATGAGCCAGCCAGGGTGCGACAAACCCAAAACCGTTTTTGGAGGGCAGACTAAGGAATATGAGGTCTGAGCTGTCCATCACAGCCGGGAAACCAGAAAACAGGGAGGGTGAAGTGTCCACACGGCGCAGACAAAAATGTGAAAAATGTTGTATTTCCCGTTTCTGCCTGTTTTGCCACCCAGACGGTGATCAATGAAGACTTTTCTTTTTCCACCGAAAAAGAACATGTTGCATAAGTTCAAGTTTCTAGGGGCCAGAGAAGGACAGAACAACACCACCTCAAGCTCTTTCTGGTCAGCCACGTTAGTGGGCCCGGCTCTGCAAACGATATCAGAGAAACCCCCGAGACTGCGGACGTCTGCTCACCCCGGCGGCAGGGAGGGGGCCGGGCCGTTCTGATGATCCTGGGGCGGGGAGAGGGGCAGGCACAGCTCCCTGCTGGAAAATGAAGGACAGAGGCCCACAGTGCAAGTCCAGCGCAGGCAGGACTGTGAGCGACGGTGTGGAGTTTATCTGCACCAGTGGTTTTCCCAGAAACTGCTTTTTCTTAAGGAACATGAAGAACGTTTCTAAGGATGTGGTAGGTCTGTGCTCAGCCTTTCAGAATGCCTCCTTTGCCAAGATGATGACCTCAGCCCACCTCTGGCAGTGACCGCTGATGGTGGCAACTGGGAAGTTTCCAGGGTGACCTCCACAGAGGAGGGCAGCATTGGTCTGGAGGCTGTGTGTTAGATGCCAAGAGATGCCAGGATAAAAGGCCCACCCCAAAGAGCACCCCCCCAAAGAGCTCTCCTCTCCCCGTGGATCCTGAAACCCGGCTCTCCAGGGAGCACGGCCAGATAAATCACTTCCTCCGTAGCTCTCCCTAAACATGCACTTGTGACTCTGTTGTGACACACGGCACGCTGTGAGGGGTCCAGCCCCGTGCACTCACTGGAGGGACTGCTGCTGAAGCTGAAGCTGCAATCCTTTGGCCACTGATGAGAAGAGTCTACTCTTTGGAAAAGGCCGTGATGCTGGGAAAGAAGGAAAGAAAAAGGAGAAGAGGGTGGCAGAGGATGAGATGGCTGTATGGCATCACTGATTCAATGGACAGGAGTCAGATTAAACCCCGGGATACAGTGAAAGACAGGGAATACTGGTGTGCTGCAGTCCATGGGGAGAAGGCACTGGCACCCCACTCCAGTAATCTCGTCTGGAAAATCCCATAGACGGAGGAGCCTGGTGGGCTGCAGTCCATGGGGTCACTAAGAGTTGGACACAGCTGAGCAACTTCACTTTCACTTTTCACTTTCATGCACTGGAGAAGGAAATGGCAGCCCACTCCAGTGTTCTTGCCTGGAGAATCCCAGGGACGGGGGAGCCTGGTGGGCTGCCGTCTATGGGGTTGCACAGAGTCGGACACGACTGAAGTGACTCAGCAGCAGCAGCAGCAGTCCTTGGAGTCGCAGAGTCAGACACAGCCTAGCGACTGACGGAGAGCAGAGGGCCAGTCAGGGGACAGAAACCGAGCAGTCGTTTTAGCAGAACTTGCTCAAGAGGTAAGTGGTGGGATGCTGCCTGGGGGTCGGGTTCTTTAGATCCGGTTGATGGGGGCCCCGTGAGGACTCTGAGGCTGCTCCAACAGGGGAAGGTGGAAACGGGGTACAGCTGCCCCTAGAAGCTCAGACTCCGACCTCCGAGGAGGAAACACTGGCTGGCCCAGTGGGTGTCATGGAGAAGAGTGCACCGTCACTGGATCTGCCAAAGCCCGGAAGTCCGCAGACCGAACCGACTGTGTCATGGGAAGGACCTGCCGTAGACAGAGGGCAAAAGCGTTGCTGGGAGATGCACCCAGAGGCAGGAGGCACCTGCACTCCTGCAGCCTCCCTCGGGCGCCCCCAGGGGCGATGGCGTGGTTGGCGGAGCCCCAGCCCTGGATTCACGAAGCGCTGGGAGCCCTCTGGCTTATCACTGGCTTGGTCCTCCCCTTCTCTATTCACACTCTACACACATCCGTAACATCCCTACCGAAAGAAAAAAGCAAACTGTGTTTCTGCTCACAAAGCTTCCTGCAACTGATATCCTTCATGCACATAAAGATTTTCTCATTCTCTCCCCCTAATGAGGAACTGCCCCAGGCCGCCCGTCACTGAGTCCTGGGAGGGGGTCGCACCACCCCTCTGGGCTCCGCCAGGTATTTCTCAAGCTCAGCCCTGGTTGCTGCTAGTTCCCTACAGCCGCTGGAACTCACGGGCACAGAGTCAGGTGGCTTCGAGCCACACAGATTTATGTCCTGCAGTTCTGGAACTCGGAAGTCTGGCGAGGGTCTCACTGGGCTCCGAGCAGCAGGGCTGTGTTCCTTCTGGGGACGCCAGGGGAGAATTTATTTCCTCATCTCTTCCAGCTTCTAGAGGCAGCCGGCCCCATTTCTTGGCTAATGGGGCCCTCCTCCACCTTTAAAACCAGAAATGTCGCATCTTTCTCTCTTCAGAACCCCAGAGTTCTGTCCAGAGCTTGACGCAGCCAGATGTTCAGTAAATGCAAGGCAGCGGGCCCCTGTGCATGCAGCCCTGCCCGGGTGTTCCCAGGAGGCCGGCCACGAGAATCCCGAGAACCAGCGCTGTGTCTGCACCGGAGAGGGCCGGCCCACTGGAATCAAGCAGGACAAGGTCTATGTTCCTGAAGCCAGCATATCGAAGACTAAGGCACGTTTTTCTGTTGGTGTGAAAAAGCTGGCTTAAAGCTCAACATTCAGAAAACGAAGATCATGGCATCCGGTCCCATCACTTCATGGGAAATAGATGGGGAAACAGTGGAAACAGTGTCAGACTTTATTTTTGGGGGCTCCAAAAATCCCTGCAGATGGTGACTGCAGCCATGAAATTAAAAGACACTTACTCCTTGGAAGAAAAATTATGACCAACCTAGATAGTATATTCAAAAGCAGAGACATTACTTTGCCGATGAAGGTCCGTCTAGTCAAGGCTATGGTTTTTCCTGTGGTCATGTATGGATGTGAGAGTTGGACTGCGAAGAAGGCTGAGCACTGAAGAATTGATGCTTTTGAACTGTGATGTTGGAGAAGACTCTTGAGAGTCCCTTGGACTGCAAGGAGATCCAACCAGTGCATTCTGAAGGAGATTAGCCCTGGGTGTTCTTTGGAAGGAATGATGCTAAAGCTGAAACTCCAGTACTTTGGCCACCTCATGCGAAGAGTTGACTCATTGGAAAAGACTGATGCTGGAAAGGATTGGGGGCAGGAGGAGAAGGGGACGACTTAGGATGAGATGGCTGGATGGCATCACTGACTCAATGGACGTGAGTCTGAGTGAACTCCGGGAGTTGGTGATGGACAGGGAGGCCTGGCGTGCTGCGAATCATGGGGTTGCAAAGAGTTGGACACGACTGAGCGACTGAACTGAACTGAACTGAACTGTCCCTGATAAGGCAGTCAGAATATTCACACCACTTTTGTTGAGCAGTGATCAAGAATTCATATCCTAGTATGAACTGGTTCATAAGTTCTCCGTC